>CAJRAI020000176.1:2500-17028 GCA_907164885.2 Dolomedes plantarius | reverse complement strand
TGTAATGGCAGTGTCTAAGCAACCGGCCAGTGGCCGGTTCCGTAGTTTCGGAGACTAGGTAACCGGCTGGCTGCGCATGCGCTTTTGCCAATCACTGATCGCAGCGCCACCATTAGTAACTACCCCCATTTTACGGCACTAGCGTCAGATAGTACGACGTATATTGCTTGTCATTTCGTCGGGTTTACTAAAGAAAAAAAATATGCAGATTTACTCACAACACGAAATAAAGTAGATTAAGGAGCAAAAACTATTCATGTTCTCGACCTTCAGGTATGTGATGTGATTTTTTAATAAGTAATAGTTTTTTTTTTTTGTGTATTATCCATGTGGGGATTAGGCGTAGCAGGACTAAATTTGCTTGAAAAATGCGAGACTGTTCGTTTGAGCCAAATAAACCGATTGTCTGTTATTCTACTGCTCATTGATAATTTATATTTTCATTTCAGACCTGTTGTAACATTTTGCCATGGAAATACAGGCATAAGAAAGTTCGATTGGTGCAACTTCCATGCGTGATTCGGAAAAATGCTCAGGATGGAATAACTTTGAAAATACTGTAATCCGCATCCTATTGTGAGTATTGCAAGGTTAGTAAAAATTTTACGTCCTATGTCATTATATTTAAAGATATGATTATGTCATATTTAATACCAGTCGAATAGCGACTGAGTTGAACATGAAATTATCGTAATTCAATAGTTTGTTAACCATTTTATTTTTTCTTAGTATAATGTATAATTTTCGTAAGAAATGGTAGAGCTAAATCTAAAGTTTGAACTGCTACCTTTGTTCATATAAATGCTTAAACTGAAATCGGTATTAATAAGGGATCATCTGTATAGCTTACTAAGGGCAGTTATTCAAATTTGCTTTCATGTGTAAATGAATTGTCTGAAAACATTATGCTTTGGGATTAAATGCATTCGGTAAGTTTAGAGCAAAATTTACCAATCTGTGGTGAATTTGTCACTAGTTAGTCATTTTTCCTTTTTCATTTCAGAATTATCGACCCATTTAGCTTTAAAAAAATCACTAAAAATGGGTCCAAATTTTGCGTTCAGCTTATGCTTTTACGACGTTTTGCCTGAAAACATATCTGAAAAAAGTATCTGAACAGCTGTGGAATATAAGCACTGTAAGTTTAGTAAAAATTTGTTTCTATGATATATTAATGTCCAATGTATTCAGTCACATCCCTGTTATATATGGTATAATTGATTCTTAAAACGTTAACTGAAAGTGCTAGACATTACAGTTATTAAGTAAAAGTATTTCATAATTTCAATGATCATAAATTATGAGAAATGTTATCAATGATATTAATTTATTTCCTAAATTTTGTTTTTGTTAATTTAGGATAATCATGTGCTTTATGTTACAGCAGTTCAATATTTTAAAATTTTCCTTCCTTACAGGAAATCCATCATTTAAAAGCCAGCTGGTAATTTCTCTGGAGCAGAATTTATATGTAATGTTCTGTTCAAGAAAAAACTTGCTAGCTACAATTGTATACAAGGATTGAAAGTTATGATAAAATGTTAAATGTAATATCTGTAAAAGGCATTGTAAAATACTATTAATGTTTTTACTTTGGATATAAGGATTTTTTCTTATGGCAATGTTTTTCATTTTTAAAGTATTTAAATCAATGAGGATCCAATTTTTAATTTGTATCATATAGCTTTTATCTAGTTTTATGTATATAAGGTAATATACTTGATTTTCTTTATTTTCTTATAAATTTCAATTTATTTTTCAGAATAGCCATTAGTTTTTTTTTTTTTTTTTTTTTTTAAAGAATCCTGTATATATGTCACATAATATCAGTTATTGCCATTTGAGGTAAACTGGTTATAAATAGCTTTCCAATATAAATTACTAAATAGAAATCAAGAGTTGTTTATTAAGTTTGTATATTTAAGCAAAAGAGACTATTCTAATGAAACCTTACATTAAATATTCAAAGCATATTGCTTACATGATGTAATAAGGTTTTGCAAGTCCCTTCTTGCTCACATCACTGTTTACACCAAATGTAACTTAATAGCTTCATTTGAATGTTAAACCCTCCTCTGTTGATTTTAATATTTTTGTATTTATTCAGAATTTATATATTTAGAGTGCTTAAATTTAGTTTACTTTTATTCTTAAACCAAGAGTGATCACAAAGTAACCTTCACAGAAAGAATAAAGTTCCATAAATTCCTGCTTGATAAAGAGAGAATTTTACTATCACATTGCATTTGGGCAACTGAGTTTGAATGTATTTGCAGAACCAATGTGTGTGAGCTTTATTTGTACAGTTTAATACTGGTTATGAACAATATGCATTTTCTGGTGTTCTATGTTTTTAATAACAGAGGACACAATATGTGAAAAGACACTATGTCTTTTACATCTCCTTTCTTACAAAGATAATTAGTGTTAATTGATCTATGTGTGTGTCTCATCAGATGTTGGTACAACAATTAAGAGAAAAATAACAAAGCTTTTCTAACTTCTAAAAATAAGACAAAATGAAAAAAAAAATTCCATCCCACTATCGTCGTACACTGTTTGTGACATACATTTTATGTTACCTCGAAGTCAGAGTGATTTGCTCTTCTGTTTTAAAATACCGTATGGGGGCAAAGGTTTGCAGTTTTGAGTTTTTGGTTTTTTACGGCCTCCATTAGATCTTATCGCCCGAAAAAGTCACTTGTATTGTAGTTGGGTATCTCCTCGACCTTCTATAAAATAATGAATTTTTTCCCGAAATGTTTAGGCACCAAATTTTTAATTTTACCAAAACACCTGTTTGCGAACCTTTGCCCCAATCGGTGGAGCAAAGGTTTGCACTGCAAACCTTTACCCCACTCGTTGGTTTCTAACTGGATAGGCATAGAAAATCACAAATAGAGTCAGGGTTGGGTTTCTTCCAGAACAGTGGAAGAAATGGAAAAACAAAACAGATGCTCAAAATCAAAATTAAAATATATTAACTATATAAAGGAATTAAACTCAAAACATAATATATCAAATCTAAAGTGCATAACTTAATTAATATTAAAGATATTATTTTTTAAAATGCAATCCTTTGTATGAGCTGATACTGACAAGTTTATTTCCCTCTTCCCCATTTCATTTGCACCTTACCTTACACACCTGCAATGTTTTATTCTCTCCTATTGTTCAAGTCTGGCCCTATAAGGCTAGAAAGAATGTAGTCAGTCATAGGCACCCATTGATTGTGTCTCTGACTATGGCACACCTGTGTGCCATAATGTGTGCTGGACATGTAAAGGAGAGTAAGAACAAGCCATTTTTCTTTGAAGTTTGTTTGCATTACCAATATAACAGGAAATGAGGTGGACACACCAAATAAATTTTAAAATATTTGCAACTGCAGTGACATACCCAATGAGCTCTATGGGTATGTCGAAATGCTTTAAACTCTCCTTAAGTTCTGCAGGACTTGAAAGAATTTTTTTCTTCTGCATTCATCCATTCTAAGTTGAGAAACCAATTGCAGCATCCTATTGCTAAAAAACTTTTGTTTTGCTATACCATGTTGCACTGTAGTATGGAAAATGAGGAAGTTGATGACATTTTTTAATACAATAATTATTGTATATTAGTTTAAATAATAAAAAATTATGCTGGTTAAATTGAAATGGATAACTTTTAATGGATTTTGTGTATTTTGGATAAAATTTGTTTTGTTCAGGTGTCTGATTTGATCTTGGCTAAAAAACTGATGTAATTATTAATTTAGCATATATAATTAATTAAATTTTTATAGGTCTAATTGAATTTACTTAAGGTTATCTATAAGAAAAATGCATTTATTGTACCTTCAAAGTTGCAACTTATATAGTAAATTCTTAAATAAAAACAGTTTCTTCCATTTTTTTCCACTAGTGGAAGAAACCTATTTCTTCCAGCCGGATTTTTCTATGGTTTTTTCCACTTTGGAAGAAACTTGCCAACCCTGAATAGAGTTGTCTAAATAATTTTATTTCACATTTTGTAATCTTTCGAAGGGTATAGAAAGTCACATAAGGTCATAGAATATCACAAATAGAGTTGTCTAAATAATTTTATTTCACATTTTGTAATCTTTGTAAGGGTGTTATACATATAGAAAATCACAAATTGAACGGGTTAATCTCAATAATTTTTTTCGTAAACTAAAGAACTTCCAATTCAAATATCAACTATTAACACTATCGTTATATCATATCTTAGGCTTTACTCAGTCTTTTAAAACCGTAAAAATTAAGCAAATTAATGTAGGCAATAAATTGACTTAGTACACTTGACTAGATGCATTAATCCTATTTACTGATTGATTTTTGATTCCGTGAATAAAATATTATTAGATATCACTTATCTTATTATTATTCAAACTCCGAAAAAGAAAAAAAATATTTTAGCGTAGGTAAAGAAACAGGGTGTCTAGCAGTACTTGCTTGTAAAATCCCCCCCCCCCCTCTCTTTTTCCTTTGCTATCTAGGTAGCAAATTATCCGAAACTCGTTTTTTAATGAGGGAGAGCTAATTTCCCTGACCAGACCTTCCAAGCCTATAATGTCTTGTAACAACATTTAATTATTTTATCTTGTAAAATAAGTCTTTGTTCAGAACTGTTTTATTTTTTGTGTTGTACTAATTTATTTTATTTTTAATTTATGGATTTTCAAGCATTTTATAAAAAAAAAATTATAATTAAAAACAAACAGTTTTATCAAAAACCTTAATTTATTTTCAAATTACAAAAATGTGAATGCCTATTAATAATTGCCAAGTGAAATTTGAAGTTTCCTTTAAGCATTGAAAACTTAGTCAACTATATCTATTGAATTTTTTAATTCCAGGTAAAAAGGGTTGTAAATGAAAGTTGGATGACTGGAACAATGGAAACAAACTTGACTTTACAATAATAGTAGAACAGCTTTCTCCAATATATTGGCTATAATAAAAAAAAAAATAAATTAAAAAAAGAAAAAGGATTTCGGAACGTTTCCCCTCTGCCGCACATACGAGTATTAGAGCATTTTATTCTCGTTTATTTTGTAGTAATTTTTGTTTATTTGAAAATATTATAAGGAAAAGGTTGAATAAAATTCTCGCATTTGTAGGTCAAAATGCTAAATTCCCGTATAATTCGCGCATTTTTCCCGACGACAAAATCTCTCATATAATTCCCGCACGCTAGACGCCATGTTTCAAGATGAATGTTTGCCGTAAACTGAAACCAAGAACTAAAAGACGTTGTGAATAAGGATTCCTAATGAAAAGAGGACATGAAACAAATGAGGCTGTGAAAGGCAAAGTGGTGTAAGTCATTAAGTCAAGTGGTGTAAGTCAAAAGAGTTTAACCGCCAAAACTACAAAAAATTCCACCATAAATTGAACAAATTATAATTCATAACAATTATTACAATATTGCAAATAATAACTATTTACAATTACAGCATAAATTGAACATGGAGATTACATATTTGACCCCAAACGAAAAAAGTTGAAAATGTGACTTACACCACTTTGCCTTTCAACGCCTCAAATGTTACTAGTATGAAGGGCAAAGGTTTGCACTGCAAACCTTTACCCCATGACTCCTGCAAACCTTTACCCCATTTCTTGCTGCTTCAGTTTTGGCAGAATGGACGCCATTGTATTTGAATTAATCCAAAACTCAAGGTAGGATTTGAAAGGTTATTTACCACCCTAGCATGCGAAAATAGACATAAAACAGTTCGTGAGTTTGAGTGATGCTGAAAATTACTCAAAAATAGCAAAAAATTACATTAAAAATGATAATGAATGAGCAGTAGGATACATCATGGATGGCAGTGGGTTGCAGGACTTATTGAGCATTGCCTATGCTCGGGCATCAATTGAGAAACTGATGCCGGGCCATGCATATTCGAGAGCTGACAGGGCTCACATGATGTGCCACTTGGCAATTGCAAAGATCGTTCTTTCGAAGATTGAGATTTCAGATGAAGAGCGAGATGCCACCAGTGACGTAGACTGTTCTCTTTTTGAATCAGATACAGCTGTACAAAGTATTGTGCAGATATTTACTCAGAAATTAGGAGAGCTGGAAAATAAAGGACCTACAGCATTGGTTCTCAACGGGGGCGGTACCGCCCCCTGGGGGCAGTGGGAGGATGCTGAGGGGCGGTGAACTGGTTTTGGGTTGTAGGGAGGCGATGGGTATGTTTTGGGCGGTAAGGGGGCGATGAGCATGTTTTGGCCTTCGAACTTAATTTTAAAACTCCCCCAAAAATTTATTAAATCGATTATCCGGTTTACACCATTTGTACCAGCGCATGCGTTGAGCGTTCTATGAAAGTTTCATTTCACTATGAATGTTTAATTTGACCCGTGTTTCTTGTGTTGATACTGCCGGCTGTCAAGGAAGTATTAGAATAAGTTTTGCACCATCCATCCGCATTCAGTGTTATAAAAAATGTCCCATTAAGCAATGATACAGTGCGACGACGAATTGATGAGATGGCTGAAGATGTTGAAACTTCCTTATGAAAACTTTTGATATCCACCGAATTTTCTCTTCAGGTTGATGAATTAACCTTGCCAAGTACTAATGACACTTGACTGTTAGCGTATGTCCGGTTTGTGAAGAAAGAAAAAATTATTCAAGAGATGATTTTTGCAAGAAGCTTGATTTCAGATACTAAAGGTGAATCTATTTTTAATACTGTCAAAGATTATTTTAAAGAGAAAAATATTCCTCTTGCGAACATTATGTCTGTTGCCACCGATGGAGCTCCTGCAATGGGGGTCGTCATCGTGGGTTCATTGCCCTTTTGTAGAAAGATGTACCAGGTATTTTAGCTGTTCACTTTGTGATTCATAGACAGCATTTAGTTGCAAAAAACCTCAGCGACCGATTGCAATATGTCATCTCTGCTGTGAACAAAATTCGCAGTAATGCACTCAACGATTGATTATTCGGGCAGCTGTGTAAGGACAACGATGAAGAATTCAATCGCTTGCTTCTACACAACGAGGTTCGCTGGCTCTCAAAAGGCACCTGCCTCAATAGGATCTAGAATCTTTTCGACTCTGTACTTGAGTTCCTCGAAGAGAAAGGTGTAGCTCTGTGAGATAGATTGGTACAATTTAAGATTGATGTTGCTTACATGACCGATTTATTCACAAAATTCAATGGAATTAATTTGCAGCTTCAAGGCGAAGAGCTCAATTTTATCACAACAAAATCTGTTCCTGCCTTCCTAAAAAAACTCACTTTGTGGAAGCAGAATTTTAGTCACAACGAGTTCAGCCTGTTTCCAATCTTGTCGGATCTGCATAAGAGCAGTGAAATCCCATTCGATGAAACACAAGTTTACTGTCAACAACTTGAGTCTTTGCACAAGGACTTTTCTGAGCGTTTTGAGGATATTTTGTACCTGGAAGTCTCTCAATGGGTCATGAACCCTTTTATGAATATTGAGACAGCAGAAATTCAGATTCAAGAGGAATTGGTCGAACTTTCAACTAATGAAACTTTGAAAGCCTACTTCCAGGATGGTGATCGTCTTACAGAATTTTGGCTTCAAAGTAACATCAGTAGCCTCTACCCAGGACTGTGGACTATCATCAAAAAATTTCTTATTGCCTTCCCTTCCTCCTACCTTGTCGAGCGAGGATTCAGTGCCGTGACTGATCTAATTACAAAAAAGAGAGGTCGACTCTAAATCGTGGAAAGAGGGGACTTGCGCCTTCATCTCTCTAAAAATATCGAAGCGAACGTTCAGAAACTGGCTTTGAACCATCAAGCACAACCATCCCAATGACTTACTTGATTCCTTTATTGCTATTACTCTTTTAGTGCAATTTTTTTGCTGTTCTTTCTTAATTATCTAATTAAGAATAAATAATTTTTAAACATAAAAGAGCATTTAAACTTTTTTTGCATTACTCACTTTAATTTTAATAAAAGGAATGCAAACCTTCTAGGGCAAAATTATCGAGTTAAATCAAACAAACTTGGTGTGTAAATCTATTGAGAAAAATCTCTCAAAATTTTTGCCTTTTGTAATTCTGTAACCCCCTCCCCTTCCCCATACTCTAAATTACTGGATTTTCCCAAAGGGGGGGCGTTGAAAAATGTTATGCCCCATAGGGGGGCGGCAGCTTTAAAAAGGTTGAGAATCACTGACCTACAGCAAAACTACAGAGGCTGTTCGCACATTTATTAGACGATTTTGGTAAGCGGTAATAAAAAATCGTTTGCTGCAAAAGAAATAATTGCAATTGTACTATGTTTTTAAAAGTCAAAATTATCCTCTGCGGCTTGAAAGTTTTGTTTTTATTCAAAATGGCATTTTTAACAAAGCAGTGGTTTGAAGGCTACATTTATGCTCTTTCCAAAGAGAAATATGCATACTCCGTTATCCAAAAAACGATGTGAGAGTCATGGTTTTGTGATATCTAAAGCGTCGATAGGTAATATCGTCAACAAGAAAGGAAAAAAACGTCAAATTGGAGCCTCAAGTGGGACAAAAATTCCAAACAAGTATACAAGGAAAAAACGGACATCTTCGACTATTGCAAAGGTACGTTGTTTAATGTTAAAAGAAAATCCCCCTAGTCAAAGGACAAAATCATTAAAATGCTCGGTGTCCACTGTAAACAAAATGATAAACGTTGATTTAAATCTTAAGAAAGCGAAAAAACGCAATGTGCATCGTCTTTTTCCAAATCATACCGTATGAACTCAGGACACGCTGCAGAATTCTATATGAGAAACACTTATCCAAAGAAAAATGGAAAACAATTGTCACAATAGATGAATCATGGGTGTATTTAAATGATTGTAACAAAAAAAGAGCCATTTATTATCATAAAAGGGGAGAAAAAAATTTAAGTACATGGTTCAAACAATCGAAAGAAAGTTTTTCTAAGGGATTCATGATTGTTGCTGGTTTTTCTTATAATGGCAAGTTAAAAATAAAGAGAGTGGAAAAAAATGTCAAGATTAACTCCAAATACTATCAGGAACATATTTTATCGCCAATTTTTCTGAATGAAATACCATCGCTTTACCCACAGTGCCATCAATCTGTGAGACTCCATCAAGACAAAGCTAGCAGTCACACATCAAAATCCACTGTAAATTTCCTAAAAGAAATGGAACAAAAAACTGGTATCAAGGCCATACCCTTCACTGATATCCCTACTAAATCTCCCGATGTATCACCTATGGATTTTTGTGCTTTCAGACTTTTAAAATCTGCATTATCCAAACGTCGTCCCAAAACCCTTACAAGACTCTGGAAAGCTGTTCAGGAGGAATGGGATAGAATACCTCTTCTGACACTTCAAAAGGCATCATTATCCTGGAAATTGCGGTGTCGAAAGATAGTTCAGAATAAGGGATGTCAAATAGAACATTTAAAACACAAGAATTTTATGTAATTTAGTTTTGTGAATACAATATACATCGTCTAAAAAATGTGTGAACAGCCACCCCACTATAATGAATGCCATAATTATAGCTTTCGCATCGTCAGATCCACTTTTTTAGGGCCGGATACTTTTGGGCCAGCATTTGGTCCAACCTTCCTTGGTTGAACACAAAAATATACCTAACATTAAAAATAGTTGGTGAGCAAACATAATGTATAGTCAACACACGTATTTATTTCATTATACATTTTATTTGAAATTAAAATGATAACTAAAGGAGTCATAAAATTAATGTGATATTGCAAAAAATTAAAGCTTCAATTTCTGGGTCATCCGCTATGTTGGTTGTGTGCTTGAAAATAGTAGTTGTTCACAGATGCTTCCAAACATTTGTGACAGTGAGGGAGTACATCAAAGAGACTTGATTGAATTCTCTGGATGTCAGATTCTATTTAAAAATTTGCTAGCATTATATCTATATTGACTGAGTAGCAAAACAATTGTTTATTTTTTCCTGAAATCAATTTTTAAATTTTTGACGTTAGAATTATGCTCGAAATGCAAGAAAAAAAAATTTAACATTTAATAGGGCTTGGAACGCGTTTATGGTTTGACTGGTTTTTACACCGGGTTTCATTTAAATGGGCATCCATCGAGTTCTGGCGCGGGTCATAAACAATTTGATTTCATCAAGTAGGCTATAAAATTTTTTAAGACCACCACTGATTTCTTTTAAAGTATACGATATCGCCACATCTAAGACCGTTTCGATTTGCATGACATGGTCCATTTTTAAAGCCGCATAAATGTTCCCCGTGTCGTCTTCTCCCTCTTTTTTTTTTTTTTTTTTTTTGCCTGGGGCACCATATGTCGCGCCGGCATCTATGTGGTCAGTGGGCTCGGTGAAATTTGTGCCGGAGCCTCAGCACGAATCCTATACGGTCTCCGGTCGGGAGGCATTAGGAACAATAAGAATCGCGCCTTCATATACTCTCGTGAAAGTAGTCATTTCTTCAGTTACAATAAACTCGTCATTTACACGTCTGGCAAAATTGAGGCTTTACTTTTTAAATAGAGACAGGCTATTAATATTTCGCCGCACTAATACTACTTGCTTTGTTCACATATTTGCTGGAAAATTGTTCATCCACGCCGCATCCTTGGTGGATCTCATGTAGTCAAGCCGTAGAGAATGTTAGGGGCCCCAGATTACTGTTGCCTGATAGGGTAGCAAGTTCGGCAGCGGAAGATGAAAGGACAATTCAAAAAAGATCATCGCACGGAATGTTTTCCACACGTGTGGATCCCATTTCAAGTTTAAATGACTGGTCAAGACTTATTTGCCAAAAGAGGTGCGACTTTTATATAATAAAAACAGGGGGCTCAAATAAAAATTCAGTCAACCCGAATAGGATGAACCCAAAGCATAATATTTCGCTTGCTTTGTTCACATATTTGCTGGAAACATCCACGCCGTAGAGAATGCCCCAGATTTCTGTTGGGTTCGGCAGCGGAATTCAAAAAGGCACGGAATGATCCCATTTCAAGTTTAAATGACTTATTTGCCAAAAGAGGTGCGACTTTTATATAATAAAAATTCCGTATCTGTACTTTTCTTTAAGAAATGAAACTTCGTCAATTAATGTTGAGGCACTTAAATAAAAACAGGCGGTATAGTATTTACAAAGAGATGGGAAGATTCATTTGAAAGAAAAGGACCTAGCCGTAAAATTTGTGAAAAAGTTTGTGTAAAAGTCGTCAATGAGATATTTAATACTATACCTGGTACAGCGTAAATGTCAAACCTTGCAGACCTTGTTTTACGTAAAAGTAAGAAGTGTATTTCAATAACAGAAGAGCGCTAATTGCGTTGATGTGATTTGCGGAGAATGTTTCATTGTCGAAAGACATGCAGGTATAATACCTAGTGGAGGGGAGGATGGCCTGTGACTCATAGATGAGGGGAGGCATAGGCGTAGCGTTGGGGGGGGGGGGACGTGCCCTCCTAACTTAACTTGAACTAAATTAAAATTTTAATACAAGTTCAGTTAAAATCAGAAAATTGTAGAAAACTTTTAAGAAAGTTGGTTTTTTCCGCCTTTTCAAACTGGGAAACTGAACATTCCGATTATGTGTTTAGCCTTAACATAGTTTTTAACAATGATATGATCCATAACAAAAATTCGATGCTAAACTTTTTTCTCATTTTATTTATATTAAATTTATTTTTCTCATTGTATAACTTTTGAATACTACTCAAACATCAATTCTATTGTTATTCAATTTTGAAAAAGTCATAATATTTCATATTTTAAGGGTCGTCCGGTAGTCATTACGCTGAGGTGGGTCCTAACTGAATTCGTTTCGTGCCCCCTCCCCCATTAAAAGTTAGAAGCACGCTACTCCTATGAGGGGAGGCGGGAAAAGACAGTCCGGTGCTAAATATAGTAAAGCCAACTATTTAGAACCATGTTCTAATAAACTTCTCAAAAACTGCCTACATTGCGAAACACGGAGCTGAAATGAATGTTTTGTGCTTAAAGAAGTTTATGTATGCCTTAAAACTTTAAAATGTGGTGCATTTGATGCTGTAATTCAGTTTAGTGATGGTATGAGGTAGTCAAATATTTCTGACGTATTCCAGTATTTCTCCCGGCATTTCGTAGAACTGAAAAGACTATTGTGCGGGTCGGTACAACTTAGGAAGGGTCGTTGCTTTTTGAAGTCAGCCCAAATGTAACTACTAACGATCTTTGCCTTTTCAGTCGGCAGTTTTTTTATTTAGGTGCTAACGACATGACTCGTCAAAAGGGAGTGGCTAGCAGTCAGCGCTGACAATCAAAGACTAACGGACTCCTCTTCGGAAGTGAATACGCCAGACCACTGATTTCACCAAGGGGTTGAAAGAAACAGCCTTTTGTGAAACAGCCTTCAGTGAAGCTAAAGTCTATAAAAATATGGACTTAAATTTCCTTTTGTTTTTATTTCTTATAATACGTTATTTTTGAAAGTGGTATAAGTCCATTTGGAGCTAAAAAAAAAAACGTTTATTTTTGTAAAATAATTTTAATAATTATTATTTCATAATAAAATTTAAAAGGCGTATTGGGTTAAAAACATCACTTGAATTGATTAACGTTTGACAATATTTTTTAATCAATTCAAATGCAAACTCTTAAATATCTCGATACATGAAAAAATGGACTTATACCACTTTCAAAAATAACAGTTCAAATATAGAAAAACTCTTATCACACTCTATCTTTACATCACTGCCTTACAACAACAACACACCTGCAGTTTCATGATAAAAACAATACTGGCAAATTTTTCAGTGAAATTCCTTAAAAAATTATTTTAATGGAATAAAACCATGGCGACCCTCCTAGGGCTCACGACCCACAGGTTGAGAATTGCTGGTATAAATGAAATGACTCTTAGAATAAAAGAAAAAATCAACTCATGAACAACAAATTTCAGGTTACTGTAATAATCAATTGAGAACATCATGTTATTGTAAAATTATCCTGCTGGGTTATATACACTGCTGGCTATTAAAATTGCAACACCATGAAAGAGGGATGATACAAACGTCAAATTCGCATGAAAGGAAGAAGATGATGGGATATGCAAATGATTAGCAGTTAAGCGCAATCGAGCGACACAGGAGGGAGAAACGGCATCTCAAACTATTTTTCCTTCCCCCCCCCCCTTATTGCGGCTTCCCTTGACACTGCAGCATAGAGACTGAAGCATAAGAGTCATCCAAAATAGTGCAGGTTTAAGGGAAAAATAAAAAATAAAGGCAAATGTAAATTATAAAACTTATTTCAAATTAAACAGTAGATCAAACAAATCTAATTAAACAGTAAACTTATTCAATCCAAACGTGTGCAACACTGTGTTATTTATTCTCAATAAAAATCAGATATAATCAGACGAAAGTCCGCAGGCTCAAAGTTTCTTTCTAATTGTTTGTATATCATTTCACTAGAACCGCGCTAAGCACATTCTGTCTGGACAGATGAACATAAAAAGCGGGGGGTGCAGCCCAGACTTAAACGACATGGGGAGTGTCATTATTAATCTCAGCGACCCTGAAAACTATGGATACGACAGTGATATCAGTCCTTTTCGATTATATTTACATGTGCCCCCTGCCTCCCTGGGGGTGCTAGGGTGTCTTATTGTGAATCTAAACCATTCTCGAATCAACTTAATCGCACATACAAAATTTCATAAAAATCAGTCCAGCCGTTTAGGAGGAGTTCAGTGACATACACACGGACAGAAATAAATATAAATATAATATATATATATATATATATATATATATATATATATATATATATATATATATATATATATACAGGTAACCCTCCTATAACACGGCAGATAGGTTCCTAGAAAATGCCGTGTTGTGTGAAATCGTGTTATATCAGACCGAGAAGCAGTACAAAAGGGGGGGGGGGTTACGTTCCAAAAACTTATTAAAAACAAGCTTTTTTTTTAAATTTCCATATAAACAACTTAATAAATTTCTTCCTCATCACTGCTCATTACAATCAAACGAGAATGTTTTTTTCGGTTGAACGATATCACCTTCATTTTCAGAACCTTTTTCTTCATTTAGAGTTTTTGCACCTTCTATCCTCTAAAAAATGTGTAATTTTGGTTTGTTTGCTGGTTCTTCTCAAGAAAATGATTCAAGATTTTCAGCTAAGCTTAGGCCTTCTTGTAACTTTATAGAGTTATAAATGAATAATTTATTATTTGTTTATACAGTTTTATATAAAGTCACTGATAGTTCATCATTCCTTCCCGTCATTATTTTAAGGCAATTTAGTTTTTAAATGTGTTAAACAAAAATCATGTTGTCTAGCGATGTAGAAGCACAGTGTTGTACAAAGGATTTCGCAATTTTTTTATCGTGTTAGAGTGAAACCGTGTTGTAACATGCCGTGCTGTAGGAGGGCTACCTGTGTATGTATATATATATTATAATTAGAACAAACTATTAGAACAAATTTTTTAGAAAAAATACACACACACACACACGTATATATATATATATACACACACACACACACACACATATATATA
>CAJRAI020000175.1:0-21333 GCA_907164885.2 Dolomedes plantarius | reverse complement strand
TTCACACATCGCTTGGGGGGAGGAGAGTGACTAATCGACCCCAAAATGTGTCAACAGGTGTCGGGGAGGGGTGCGTACTGCATAATTGTCTGCGTGAATGTGGAAGCAGCATGACAGTGAGAATCAGTCGGAGTATGTTCTCATAGGACGAATGGAACTATTTGTAAATAAAGGCATCCCAGTAGATAACCTATTCCCCTCTTCGTCTTCCAGATCAGTGTTTCCCAACCTTTTTCGAATCGCGATGGCCCTTCAATGGTTTCCACGAATCCGGCGTCCCCCCTCCCCAACAACCCACCCTGTATGTTTTCCTTAAAAAGGCCTTTTAAGATATGAAGAAAAACTCTGAAACGCATTTTCTTTAATTTAATTTTAAACTAATTGCTTAATTTAACAAAAATGAAATTTATAAGAAATGGAGAATATTAAGAAACATTCGTCCCCCATTGAAATGTGTGTAAATGACGGAACAGAACACAACCTCGAGAAAAATGATTTTCCTACCATATGGCATTCAAAATTATATAACAATAAAACTAGGACAACTCTTTCTTGCTTTATTCTGTTGTGGAACTACAAAAGTAAGGTCCAAAGTGACGGTTCGAATTTGAGTACTGTACGTAGTAAGCGACTGCGATTTTCATTTACCACCAAATAAAGGAGGTAGATTTCGAATGAACTGAGTTCGCCGCTGAGTAAAGACTTTTTTCTTTAAAAAAACATGTCTGACTTGCAGTTTGATAGTAAATAAATACTGACAAATTTTTTTCTGGGGAATTTACTATACGGTTACATTTTATTAAATTTCCCAAGAAATACATTTTTTTTTACTCTGCTGTGTTATACAATTTAGAAATTCCGTCAACCAAAGGAAATTGGCGTATTTAAAACACCATAAGCGTTGTAACACAAGCACGTGTTTAAAACACAGCATTTTTACCCAGAATAATTGAAATTTAAAAATATTAGCGTTTTTTTTTTTAAGAACTAGGGGCTTCGCTCCTAGGCTCGCTACGATCGCTTTTCGTTCCAAAAGGAATATAATATAAACTGAATTTTATTTTAGTTTCTTTTAAATTATTTTTACGTCTTTCCTCTGTTAGGGCTAATAACGAGATACATAGGGGTGGGGTGATTCTCGAGCAATGTAACAGCTTCCATCAATTTACTGTTGTCACCCTTATGCGAAGGGCTTTTCATCACTGTTGAATTATTGTCATAGGGACATGACAGTAGTGTCACGGCCAGGGGCAGGAGAATTGAAAATTACTGGACAAAGTAAAATAATTGCTAAATATAAGAAAGAAACATGGCAAATGACGGGCAATAAAAAGAGAAAGGGAGAGAGCCAACAATGTAACGAATCGAAATATATAGATTGTGCTGGTAGCAAGAAGTATAAGATAAAAGTTCAAGAGAGTGAGTTGCAACGAATAGAAGAAGGGGAATACTAAATTTATGATGGCTATAAAACAGGCCACCCTGCTTGATGCCGAAGCATGGAAAAAAGTTAAGTTAGGGGGAGAATTTTATAAATCCCACCCTCGGTGCGCATTGGTGAAAAGAGGATTGAGAGGAGGCAACCACGGACGAATGACGATGGCATGGTAATAATATGACCAATGGAAATTGTAAGAGGTGGAGTCAGCATTATTAAGAGAAAATAATATGAAATAAGAAAGGAAGGCACATATAACCTAGGATGAGAGTTAGTTAGAAGTTTGGAAATATAGAAGTAGTGTCAATCCGAGGGATATGTACGAAGAAACCCCGATGATATAAATATAAGTCGTGGCCCATGCAAAGGAGCCCTAATACCTAGGAAGAGAGCGCACCAGTATCCCTTGCCGAGGGTCTGCAAGGAGTGAAGGAGTCATATAACCGATGATGAGCGTGTCCCAGTGTCACGTGTAGAGTGTCTGCCATGATTAAAGGAGCCTTATACCAGACGAAGAAAGTGCCCTGGTTCCGTGCGATGATAATACAACGAAGTTCGTCATTACGAGTGCCAGCTGCCCATCATAGTGATCCAACAGTCATCTTTCGATGTACCGACTTTTTGCGTTTCCTTTGTATATTACTGTCATTGCTTCTCAGTGTGTAGCCTTAATAACTAATATAGAGCGCGATGAGGATATTATTGAGTATAAGATGTTAAGGAGATGACCGATAATTCGTAAAAGAAAAAACAATTTAATTAATATGATGTTATGCTTATATATATATGAGTAAATATTGGTATTAATGGAACATGGTTATATGAGTGATTATGTTTATAAAATGTTATCATAATAAGTGAATGAATTAAATATATGAGTCGTAGTGAATTAATTTTGTAGTAAAGAAGTCGTGAGTAATGTGTAAATGAAGGAGGAAATATTTAGTAACTTGTATCGTATTATTTATGTGTTTTAATATTTCATAAATTAATTTGTCAGAGTAAACCAGAGTTGTTTCCATCATTTGGAAATCACAACAATTAATCAATGTACTAACCACAATCTTAAGCAATGAATTTAAAATCATAATCATCATTAATAGTAGATATTTAATATCAAATAACCCAATCAATTAACTAACTTTTCACCTCCACAATTATCAGCTTTAAAATTCAATTAAAAATCAAAATTTTAAGATAGAGACTTGAAATGAGGTTTATAAGAATAAGAGATCCTTCAGCTTCTAGATGATGTCAATATTTTCTGTGTAAGATAAAAACTCGAGGAACATCGATATTACATCCACATATGATACAATTTTTCTTGAAAAACTGTGTTTCATTTTTTGATGAAAATATGAGACTGTTTTAAAATATTTTTAAACAAATGAGGGCTAGTTTGAAAGAGAAATATCTGTAGTCTTAGATTGTAAATAGATCAAAATTCTACGATCATTTGTTAGCGAATTATCGTAATCTGAAGATGAAAAAGTCAATATTTTCTATGGAGAAAATTTCTCCAGCGATTGACGACTTGGATTTAAAGATTTTTTTTTCCAACTTGCACTCCGTAATAGAGGATGAATTTTTTTATCCGGGTATCTGTTTCATTATTAAAAAAAACACAACAATATTTTTAAATTTGAATTATACTGGATAAAAATGTGGTGTACTGGGTTTCAAATGCGAATAATTTTCTTTCGTGAACAGAATTTCTAAAATCTATGAGATAACGGAGTAAAAAAAAAATGCATTTCGTACAAATTTACTAAAGTGTAACCTTTTAGTTAATTTTCCCGAAAAAATGTGTCAATACTTATTTACTATGCACTGATAAAGACGGTAAATCAGTTATTTTCGCAAATCTTCGATCAACATGTTAAAGCGTTATATATATATATATATATATACAGTGGAATCTCGATCTATCGTTTTTCAAGGGACCGACTGAAATGAACGATAAATGCAGGAAAACGATATAGATGCGGAAACATAACAAAGCAATATGATCGTTGGCACTGGATAAAATGAACGACACATACGGAAAAACGATGGATCCGAAAACGATCAATCGAGATTCCACTGTATATATAAAACAGTTCCGTAACTGACTGACTCACTGACTCACTGACATACAACGCACAGATCAACCCGCTGGACCTAAAGCGCTGAAATTTTGCATGGCGATTCTTCTTATAGTGTAGGGGTGCACTAAGAAAGATTTTTGAAAAATTCTTCTTAGATTTTATTTAAATAAAATTTTTAAGCTGTTTTAGTAACTTCTTTTAAGTTTGCATTTAAAATAATAATTTGAGGGTTATAAAATTTATATCATGACGAAGATCATAAAAATTCTTTTAAAATGAAATATTTTTCGAATCTTTTATCTCTTTTTTCTGATTTTTGGTGAATTTTTAAAGATTAATTTTTAGAATTTAATTTATTAAATGTCGATCACGTGATTTCGTTTTCTGGTACTCTAAGGGGACATAGGACCTTCAAAGTCGAATTTTTTAATTTTCAGTTTTTAAGTCTATATACAAAATGAGAATAATTAATTATCTTTCTTACTACATTGGAAAACTCCTAGAATTCAAAATAAGGAATTTTTCGCAGAACAATTACTGATTTTTCAAATTTTTTTCAAGAATCTTAATGTTTTTCAAAATGCTCTATGCGCATTCTATATTAATTAAAGTCTTTAATTTTTTTATTATAAGTTTACCATGTGTATATAAATATAAATAGGCATTTAATTTATTTTTGCAGGAATCTAAAGTCTTAAATAATATTTTCTATTCTTTTTCTATTCTTTTTTCTATTCTTTTCTTTATTTTTTATGTTATTACTTTATTTTATGGTCTATAAATTTGAAAAATATTTGTGATTTCGAAGGATTATGCACAATTTTGTGCCAAACAATTCAATGAAATATGGAAGATATCGGGAGAAAATGAATACGCATGGAGCCTTTAGAAAAATTCTAGCATTTTTGAAGAATTTTCTGATAAACAGGTATAATACCTCAACAAAATACTTATTTGTGAATTCTAAGTATCTTCAATGTAGTAGAAAGGAATATTAATTTTACTCATGTGGTATATAGAGTAAAATATTGAAAATTAAAGAAGAACGAGATTGAAAGTACCTTGTTCCCTTAAATAAATTTATCGTCCCGTGCATAACAACAAAATAGACAAAAAAATATTTTTTTCCTTGCTAATGCGGCAGACGATTGGTCATTATCCAAAAAAAATATTAAAATACAGTAAATGATATGATACAGTAACTGTACTATATTAATTTTACTATATTCTTTAATATGTCCTATTAGATTTAAATTGAATATTTTCTTCTATATTATTTTGTCTATAAAAATATCCCTTACGATTTTTTTATAAATATATATATTTTTTTTTTTTTAACATGAATTTTATACATTGAACGTCGTACTTAATATATATATATATATATATATATATATATATATATATATATATATATATATATATATATATATATATATATATATATATATATATATATATATATAAATATATATATATATATATATATATACATACACATACACAATAATATGTATATGGACGTATATGGGCATAGACTTACATTTCACCTCATCCCATTCCCAATTAATCCGTTACTCTTGGGAAGGTCGTAACGATTTGATTTACCTGGGAGGCCACTTCCCTTCACATAAGAAGCCACAAGGGACCCACGTGAGCGGGTTAACGAGTATCATCCGTCTCCGATTCCGTTTCACTTCGCTTCCTCGGCAGACGAATCGTGTTTCATCTTTGAGTTTCATCTTTGGACGTGGGTGCAGATGTACTAAAGAAATGACCAATGGGGAAACAGCGCATTACCCTTATAGTGCGATAGTGTTGTGCAATGGGTTTGTGAAGTGACCGCGAACGATTGAAAAACAGAGACAAACAAACACACACACACACATCCTACGTGAATGCCGACACGTATTTTCGCTGTTAGTCGGTGACACTACCAGCTCCAGCCTATCTAGCATTCTGTTTTGCAATTAAAGGTATTTGCAATTAAAGGTCTAACTATACGAGATTCGGGACTCCACAGCTGTTTCTGCCCCCAGCTGCAGACCCTTTAGAAAGGAGTTAATCGAGAATTAATGCTACATGAGAATAGATCACTTTCTCATTAGGCGGGGGTACTCGAGAAGGAAAAATATTCATTAGCGGAATCAAATCTTCGAATAGAAAAATGCTTAATGGTCCTTAATGAAGAACGCCGTAAAAATAGGACGCCCATATTAACTTGTGGCGGTAGTGGAGTCAATATATATATATATATATATATATATATATATATATATATATATATATATATATATATATATATATATATATATATATATATATATATATATATATTATATATATATATATATATATATATATATATATATATATATATATATATATATATAGATAGATAGATATATAGATATGTGTGTGTATATGTATGCATGTATATATATATATATATATATATATATGTGTGTGTGTATATGTATGTATATATATATATACATATATGCAGTCGAACCTCCATATATCGAACTTCCCTATATCGAAATTTTGTATATATCGAATTCTTAGCAAATCTCATTCTTCATTACATCGAAAAACTAGTTCTATATATCGAAAAAATCTCTATATATCGAAATTTTTTGCAAGACATATTGAGAGATTTTATTTCACTTTAGAATAAAATCTCCCAATTTTTGGCATTTGAAACAATACGTCGTGGACTTCAATTCGCAGAAAATGTCCCTGATGAAGTTTTTAGTGGACTGAATAAATACGAACATTTCTTTGATGAACTTTCTGCAAAACTGTCTGTTCAGCAAGATATCCGTAGTTTTCTTTAAAGAATGTAACTGCAATCATTGCAACCACTGTCTGTATTATTGTGTTTTTAAGGTATGTAGTACTCAATTAATCTTTCATATTAATTCAATTTTAGTTATTAACTTTCATTTATTGTGATTCGCATATAAATTAGAAATGGAGTTTCGTATACGAAAATTAGCTTTAATTTTAAATTTTAGGAAAATTATGATAAAACTAATATCAATTCTATATATTGAAATTTCTATATATCGAATTTTTCTCCGGCAATTTGCTACTTCGATATATGGAGGTTCGACTGTATATATATATATATATATATATATATATATATATATACAGTCATTTGATATATACAGTCATTTGATAATTGCCAGAACAGAAGATTTCTCTCTGTTCTCACCTGACTCTCCTTGCTGTCAGATCTGCTGTACACGGACCGCGGAAGTCCGGTGGTCACGACGTCTCTTTTAAATTAACTCTGTCATGTAAGCATTGCTGTTTTCGCGTCAAGTCCAGTGGTCATTGCAGCCTTCGCATGCTCACTGATAAATAAAATAAGTCTGTGGAAGTTGTTTCTTTTCTGTGGTTTCTGTACTTTTCTCATCTCCCGACGAGCAACTGCATATTATGGTCAACACTTCTATACAATGATCAACACTTCGCACCGACTGCATCTCCAATGAGTTGTACCCAGCTATTCATTCGGTTGTGATTATTATCACAATTTTAGCCGGTAGTATTTATGCCTGTCCTGGAAACCTCAGCGGATATATAATGTTTTGAAATGCGAAATTCATAGAAAAAGTTCATCTTTACAATCATAAAAAAATATATTTCAGGTAGTCTCTTCTAATGAAACTACCAAGGGTTATTAACGTAGGATTACTTATCGTTGCTTACCTGTTTTGTATGTATATATGTGCTATGTATGTATGTATGTATCTCTCTCTCTCTCTCTCTGTCTATCTATCAATCTATCTATCTATCTATATATATATATATATATATATATATATATATATATATATATATATGCCAAATTTTGACGGATTTTGGTACTTTTCTGTTTAACTGTTTACTGCTTGTCCAAGCGATGCAGACTGTGTTTGGTGTGCTGCCAAAATTATAACTCCCTACGCAGGACATCTGAAATTTTGCTTTATGGAGGAACGTAATCGTACGTTAAAATATTTCAGGTAGTCTCTCCTAACTAAACTACCGCGGGTTATTAACGTAGAATTACTTATCGTTGCTTACCTCTTTTGTATGTATATATGTGCTGTGTATGTATGTATGTATCTCTCTCTCTCTCTCTCTCTGTCTATCTATCAATCTATCTATCTATCTATATATATATATATATATATATATATATACACTGCTGGCCACTGTAAATGCAACACCCTGAAGGAAACATGCAAATAACATGAAATTTACAACATGCATTAGCGGAGGTGAGATATGCCAATGATTAGAATTTCAGCGCAGACTCACATCACGCGCGCCTGTGGCGCCACTTCAAAGCGCTATTTAAGGCTTGGAGATTTCGACGATTTCAAGTTCGGCAATTGTGTTTTTCTTGTGGTTTTTTCAAAAAAAGATCAATTATGCCTCGTCGAAAACAGCGATCATCTTTTGACCAAGTATCAGAGTTCGACAGAGGAAGGATAGTGTCTTACCGAGATTGTGGATTATCTTTCAGGGAAATCGGTAGTCGTGTTGGACGAAACCAAACAACTGTAATGCGGATATGTGATCATTGGATGCAGGTGGGTACGACGGACCGGCGTGTTCGATCGCATACACCTCAGCGCACCACTTCACGTGATGACAGGCAAATTGTGCGCATGGCAGTGACGGATCGCTCAGTCACATCACGAACCATAGCACAGCACATGCAGTCTGTAACGCATCATCCAGTGTCTGCGCGTACCATTCGACGCCGTTTACAGCAGAGTGCTCTGTCCGCAAGACGTCCATTGCTTTGTCTACCTTTGACGCAGAACCACAGACGTCTCCGCCGCCAATGGTGCGATGACAGAAGGATGTGGACGGCAGAATGGAATGAAATTGTCTTTACTGACGAGTCACGCTTCTGTCTGCAACACCACGATGGTCGCATTCGAGTCTGGAGACACCGTGAAGAGAGGATGCTGAACAGCTGCGTTATGTACCGCCACACTGGTCCTGCACCGGGTATTATGGTATGGGGCGGTATTGGATATCACTCTCGCACACCTCTAGTACGCATTGCCGGTACTTTAAACAGCCAGCGCTACATCTCCGAGGTGTTGGAGCCAGTTGTCCTTCCTTGCCTTCAGGGCTTGCCCACAGCCATATTCCAACAGGATAATGCGCGACCACACGTGGCACGCATTGTCCAACGGTTCTTCGTCAATCGCCAGATTGAATTGCTTCCCTGGCCGCCTTGCTCTCCGGATCTTTCGCCGGTAGAAAACATGTGATCCATGGTTGCTCTACGATTGACCCAGATTCCATCCCCAGCTGCCACAGCAGATGAACTTTGGCAACGTGTGGAAGCTGCTTGGTCTGCTGTACCCCAAGAACGCATCCAAAGTCTCTTTGAATGAATGCCGAGGCGTGTGGCAGCGGTGATCTCCAACAATGGCGGCTACTCTGGCTACTGATTTTGGCAGGAACCACACTTCACAGAAGTCTATAAATTTAATCATTTGATACTTGGTCAACATGTTATCTACAAAATAAATTTCGTTGTGATATCTCTTGTCTTTCTTGGTGTTGCAATTTGGGTGGCCAGCAGTGTATATATGCTAAAATTTTGACGGATTTTGGTACTGTTTAACTGTTTACTGCTTGTCCAAGCGATGCAGACTGTGTTTGGTGCGCTGCCAAAATAATTACTTATCGTTGCTTACCCCCTTTTTTTTCTTTTTTTTTTGACGCATTTTGGTACTTTTCTGTTTAACTGTTTACTGCTACTGTAGTGGGCGTGCTGCCAAATTTATAAATCGCGACGCCGAACATTTTATTTATCTAAGCAGGACCGTTATTGAGAAACGTAATCCTACGTTAAAATGAAAAGAAATTTGTGCGCCGTCTGGCCTGGAAATCTCAATGGATCATCCTTCTAACAATATGTGAGATCAATTCAGTGTTTACATTTATTGATATTTTAACGTACAAGAAGTTTATGCGATGTCTACGTCTTCACTTCTACGATTGTCTAGTGTGTCAAAATTCGGAATTCCTTACAGTGAAAAATTTACTTCGAAATCATTTGTGAGCGGTGCCTAGTTTTGTGTTTGAAGATTCGTGCATTTTCGTTCCTTTAAAAGAAACCTGCGCCAAGTTGCGAATTTTTTCTCCTAATCGTTAAAATTTTCACGATTCGGACGTTTTTTAAGTGTTACAACGTCTTTTGAAATGTATTGTTCGCATTTAAGACAGTTGTTCTACATTGCCCCGTTTTAAACTTGAAATTTAGCGTCATTTATGTTCACAAATACAGCATCTTAAATAAAATTTAACAGAATACCATGATTCAGTACTTTTCAAAATGACCACATATGACTGTCGAAACCCTCTTATATCAAAGGTTCTTTTGATACTTATGATGGTCAGTAATGGGCCATTAATTTCCATTTATAAGAAAATGTTTTTTTCAGCAGTAATATTTTATAAATAAAACGCTCGAAAAAGCCTTTATTTTCTTAATCACCATTTGCCAATCCTTTCGGCATAAAAAGTTCCACTTTCTAAATTGGAATAAAAAAACGGGAAAAAAGTATCTCCTAATGCCTTCGTGTAAACAAATGAGAAAAAAAAAATCAATAGTGTCAAATTATTCACCAAAAAAAGCAACACGAGCTCCAACAAAAATGCGAAGAGTTTCGACAGTAATATGTTTTCAATAAAAATATTCAAAGCCGGTATTCTCTTAAATTTTATATCAGGTGTTTTATATATGAACATAAATGATGCAAAAATCCTCATTAGTTAGTACTAAAACAATTTTGTTATATATATATATATATATATATATATATATAAATAAAAAAAAAAAAAATATATATATATATATATATATATATATATATATATATATATATGTATGTATGTATGTATGTATATGTGTGTGTGTGTGTTATATGCATACATTTACACACACATAAATATATTATATAAGGAAATTTTCATAGTGTCGTAAGAGATTTTTTTAGATAATAACTGTAAATGTAAACACATAACATCCTTTCTCATTCGTAAGTTCAGTACATTCTTAAAACAACAATTCCTTCATAGCTTAAAAAAAGGAATGCAAAATTCGTAATTTTAATGCTGCAGAGTGAAAGAATTAAGGAATGGGAATAAGGCGAGTTGTGTTGCACCGGAGACCGGCTCATTTATTCCGTCGTCTGCGTTATTCGTTCTTTTAAGTACATTAGATGGGGTAGCGATTCCCTTGGCAAGATTCCTAACGAGATTAACCCGTTAGCCGAAGTTCCTCAACTCGGCCGCCAGGGGATTGTGTCAGATGTTAATTCTGTTGACCTTTGAAGAAAGAGAATAATTTCGTTGGGCAGATCAGCGAAGATGTCTTCTTGCTTCTATTTGGACCGGGATTATTGTCGAAGAAGCATATATATATATATATATATATATATATATATATATATATATATATATATATATATATATATATGTATGTATGTATGTATGTATGTATGTATGTATATATATATATATATATATATATATATATATATATATATATATATATATATATATATATATATATATATATATATATATATTTATATATATATATATATATATATATATATATATATATATATATATTTATATATATATATATATATATATATATATATATATATATTTATATATATATATATGTATGTATATATATTTATATATATATATATGTATGTATATATATATATATATATATATATATATATATATATAGTATATATATATATATATATATATATATATATATATATGTATGTATGTATGTGTATATATATATATATATATATGTATGTATATATTTATATATATATATGTATGTATATATATATATATATATGTATGTATATATATATATATATATATATATATATATATATATATATGTATGTATGTATGTGTATATATATATATATATATATGTATGTATATATTATATATATATATATATGTATGTATATTTATATATATATATATATATATATATATATATATATATATATATATATATATATATATATATATTATATATATATATGTATATATTTATATATATATATATGTATGTATATATATATATATATGTATATATATATATATATATATATATATATATATATATATATATATATATGTATGTATGTATGTGTATATATATATATATATATATGTATGTATATATTATATATATATATATATATGTATGTATATTTATATATATATATATATATATATATATATATATATATATATATATATATATATATATATATATATATATATATATATATATATATACTAGAGGACCCGACAGACGTTGTCCTGTTCAAACGTTGTAATTCTAGCTGAAGTACCCGGCGATGCCCGGAATTTTAAGAATATTTGTTATCGAAAATCAATTTAAAAACTAAACACAGTATAAGTAACATAGAAAAGATTTACCCTTTATCATTGGAGCAAAAAATTCTGAAAAGTAAAACATAAAATATATAAACTTATAATAAACCTATAAAAATCCATTAAAAAACTAAACGCAGTATAAATAACATAGAAAAAAAGCATACGAAATGTTATACATATTAATAATATGAAAACCCAATTAAAAATGTATAAATGCATAATAAACTCCTCAGATTTCAGGTATATTCGGTATTTCATAAAAAAAAAAGCTGAAAAAAATAAAAATAAATAAAAATAATAATTTTAAAAAATCATAAAATAAAATTAAAATTAAAATTAAAAAATAATAAATTAAAATTAAAAAATAATAAAATAAAATAAAATAATAATTAAAGAATAATAAAATAAAAGCTGAAATAAAAAATCCTTAAAAAAAAAAAGCTCAAATAACAGGTGTAGCAAAAGGTACACAACTCTGGATTCGAACACGGGTCGAAAGCACGGTACTTTACTAATGGGCGACCTTCCGAATACGCCACGATTAGACGACGTTCGACTGAGTAAAGTGAAACATATTCGTTATTGGAAAGTTGTTGTGGGCTGGTGATTATAATTGTCAGAGGAGTTTTTACTCAGAAATAAGTTAGCAAGATAGAATCTTAGTCTTTAGCTCTTCAATAGGCACAAAGATATAGGCGAGGGGGACTGCAGTAGCGATTAAAAAAGATCTCGTGTGACTTAGCGTGGTTGATTCGAATTTTCCATCGCGTGTCGAGAATATCAATATGCCGTTGGATCTGATCTATTTTAGAGTATAAAATCTGACTTCAAAGATTATTATTTTCATTTATTATTCTGGTTTAATATATCTGACTTGAAACTTTTTGATTTTATTTATTTTTATCTTTTCGCTCGCTGTTTACTAACTAAACCTAACGTGGACGCCATTATCCAGAGGGGTGATTCCACAAACTGTAACAGTTTCAATTTACCGGACGCACCCCCTTATAAATTGTTGGATTTTTATTAATTAATTAAAATATTTAAACATTTTCTATCGGATCAAATTGTGAATCTAAACCATTCTCGAATCAACTTAATCGCACACACAAAATTTCAGAAAAATCAGTCCAGTCGTTTAGGAGGAGTTCAGTTACATACACACGGACAGAAGAAATATATATATAAGATAGAGGACCCGACAGACGTTGTCCTGTTCAAACGTTGTAATTCTAGCTGAAGTACCCGGCGATGCCCGGAATTTTAAGAATATTTGTTATCGAAAATCAATTTAAAAACTAAACACAGTATAAGTAACATAGAAAAGATTTACCCTTTATCATTGGAGCAAAAAATTCTGAAAAGTAAAACATAAAATATATAAACTTATAATAAACCTATAAAAATCCATTAAAAAACTAAACGCAGTATAAATAACATAGAAAAAAAAGCATACGAAATGTTATACATATTAATAATATGAAAACCCAATTAAAAATGTATAAATGCATAATAAACTCCTCAGATTTCAGGTATATTCGGTATTTCATCATAAAAAAAGCTGAAAAAAATAAAAATAAATAAAAATAATAATTTTAAAAAATCATAAAATAAAATTAAAATTAAAATTAAAAATAATAAAATAAAATAAAATAATAATTAAAAAATAATAAAATAAAAGTTGAAATAAAAATCCTTAAAAAAAAAGGCTCAAATAACAGGTCTAGCAAAAGGTACACAACTCTGGATTCGAACACGGGTCGAAGCACGGTACTTTTCTAATGGGCGACCTTCCGAATACGCCACGATTAGACGACGTTCGACTGAGTAAAGTGAAACATATTCGCTATTGGAAAGTTGTTGTGGGCTGGTGATTATAAATGTCAGAGGAGTTTTTACTCAGAAATAAGTTAGCAAGATAGAATCTTGGTCTTTAGCTCTTCAATAGCACAAAGATATAGGCGAGGGGGACTGCAGTAGCGATTAAAAAAGATCTCGTGTGACTTAGCGTGGTTGATTCGAATTTTCCATCGCGTGTCGAGAATATCAATATGCCGTTGGATCTGATCTATTTTAGAGTATAAAATCTGACTTCAAAGATTATTATTTTCATTTATTATTCTGGTTTAATATATCTGACTTGAAACTTTTTGATTTTCTTTATTTTTATCTTTTCGCTCGCTGTTTACTAACTAAACCTAACGTGGACGCCATTATCCAGAGGGGTGATTCCACAAACTGTAACAGTTTCAATTTACCGGACGCACCCCCTTATAAATTGTTGGATTTTTATTAATTAATTAAAAATATTTAAACATTTTCTATCGGATCAAATTGTGAATCTAAACCATTCTCGAATCAACTTAATCGCACACACAAAATTTCAGAAAAATCAGTCCAGTCGTTTAGGAGGAGTTCAGTTACATACACACGGACAGAAGAAATATATATATAAGATATATGTATGTATGTATGTGTATATATATATATATATATATGTATGTATATATTATATATATATATATATATATGTATTTAAATATTTATATATATATATATATATATATATTTATATATATATATATATATATATATTTATATATATATATATATATTTATATATATATATACTAGAGGACCCGACAGACGTTGTCCTGTTCAAACGTTGTAAATAAATTTGGAATATTGTCCTGTTCAAACGTTCTAGCTGAAGTACCCGGCGATGCCCGGAATTTTAAGAATATTTGTTAACGAAAATCAATTTAAAAACTAAACACAGTATAAGTAACATAGAAAAGATTTACCCTTTATCATTGGAGCAAAAAATTCTGAAAAGTAAAACATAAAATATATAAACTTATAATAAACCTATAAAAATCCATTAAAAAACTAAACGCAGTATAAATAACATAGAAAAAAAAGCATACGAAATGTTATACATATTAATAATATGAAAACCCAATTAAAAATGTATAAATGCATAATAAACTCCTCAGATTTCAGGTATATTCGGTATTTCATCATAAAAAAAGCTGAAAAAAATAAAAATAAATAAGAATAATAATTTTAAAAAATCATAAAATAAAATTAAAATTAAAATTAAAAAATAATAAATTAAAATAAAAAAATAATAAAATAAAATAAAATAATAATTAAAAAATAATAAAATAAAAGCTGAAATAAAAAATCCTTAAAAAAAAAAGCTCAAATAACAGGTCTAGCAAAAGGTACACAACTCTGGATTCGAACACGGGTCGAAAGCACGGTACTTTTCTAATGGGCGTCCTTCCGAATACGCCACGATTAGACGACGTTCGACTGAGTAAAGTGAAACATATTCGCTATTGGAAAGTTGTTGTGGGCTGGTGATTATAAATGTCAGAGGAGTTTTTACTCAGAAATAAGTTAGCAAGATAGAATCTTGGTCTTTAGCTCTTCAATAGGCACAAAGATATAGGCGAGGGGGACTGCAGTAGCGATTAAAAAAGATCTCGTGTGACTTAGCGTGGTTGATTCGAATTTTCCATCGCGTGTCGAGAATATCAATATGCCGTTGGATCTGATCTATTTTAGAGTATAAAATCTGACTTCAAAGGTTATTATTTTCATTTATTATTCTGGTTTAATATATCTGACTTGAAACTTTTTGATTTTCTTTATTTTTATCTTTTCGCTCGCTGTTTACTAACTAAACCTAACGTGGACGCCATTATCCAGAGGGGTGATTCCACAAACTGTAACAGTTTCAATTTACCGGACGCACCCCCTTATAAATTGTTGGATTTTTATTAATTAATTAAAAATATAAAAACATTTTCTATCGGATCAAATTGTGAATCTAAACCATTCTCGAATCAACTTAATCGCACACACAAAATTTCAGAAAAATCAGTCCAGTCGTTTAGGAGGAGTTCAGTTACATACACACGGACAGAAGAAATATATATATAAGATAGAGGACCCGACAGACGTTGTCCTGTTCAAACGTTGTAATTCTAGCTGAAGTACCCGGCGATGCCCGGAATTTTAAGAATATTTGTTAACGAAAATCAATTTAAAAACTAAACACAGTATAAGTAACATAGAAAAGATTTACCCTTTATCATTGGAGCAAAAAATTCTGAAAAGTAAAACATAAAATATATAAACTTATAATAAACCTATAAAAATCCATTAAAAAACTAAACGCAGTATAAATAACATAGAAAAAAAAGCATACGAAATGTTATACATATTAATAATATGAAAACCCAATTAAAAATGTATAAATGCATAATAAACTCCTCAGATTTCAGGTATATTCGGTATTTCATCATAAAAAAAGCTGAAAAAAATAAAAATAAATAAAAATAATAATTAAAATTAAAAAATAATAAAATAAAATAAAATAATAATTAAAAAATAATAAAATAAAAGTTGAAATAAAAAATCCTTAAAAAAAAAAGGCTCAAATAACAGGTCTAGCAAAAGGTACACAACTCTGGATTCGAACACGGGTCGAAAGCACGGTACTTTTCTAATGGGCGACCTTCCGAATACGCCACGATTAGACGACGTTCGACTGAGTAAAGTGAAACATATTCGCTATTGGAAAGTTGTTGTGGGCTGGTGATTATAAATGTCAGAGGAGTTTTTACTCAGAAATAAGTTAGCAAGATAGAATCTTGGTCTTTAGCTCTTCAATAGGCACAAAGATATAGGCGAGGGGGACTGCAGTAGCGATTAAAAAAGATCTCGTGTGACTTAGCGTGGTTGATTCGAATTTTCCATCGCGTGTCGAGAATATCAATATGCCGTTGGATCTGATCTATTTTAGAGTATAAAATCTGACTTCAAAGATTATTATTTTCATTTATTATTCTGGTTTAATATATCTGACTTGAAACTTTTTGATTTTCTTTATTTTTATCTTTTCGCTCGCTGTTTACTAACTAAACCTAACGTGGACGCCATTATCCAGAGGGGTGATTCCACAAACTGTAACAGTTTCAATTTACCGGACGCACCCCCTTATAAATTGTTGGATTTTTATTAATTAATTAAAAATATAAAAACATTTTCTATCGGATCAAATTGTGAATCTAAACCATTCTCGAATCAACTTAATCGCACACACAAAATTTCAGAAAAATCAGTCCAGTCGTTTAGGAGGAGTTCAGTTACATACACACGGACAGAAGAAATATATATATAAGATGTATGTATATATATTTATATATATATATATGTATGTATATTTATATATATATATATATATATATATATATATATATATATATATATATATATATATATATATATATATATATATATATATATATATATATATGTATGTATGTATGTATGTGTATATATATATATATATATGTATGTATATATGTATGTATGTACGTATGTGTATATATATATATATATATGTATGTATATATGTATGTATGTATGTATGTGTATATATATATATATATGTATGTATATATTATATATATATATATGTATATATATATATATATATGTATATATATATATATATGTATACATATGTATATATATATGTATATATATATATGTATATATGTATACATATATATATATATGTATATATATATATATATATATGTATGTATATATGTATACATATATTTATATATATATATATATATATATATATATATATATATTTCCATAAGAAATAAAGTAAATTGAATTGATTCGTGTCTGAAAGCCAAAAATTTAACATTTTACTAAGTAATTTATAAATTGACGGGGGTTGTTTTTTCATGCAATTAAAATTAAATTATGTCTGTCTTTAAACACGACAGACTAATTTTAAACAATAATTAGTTAAAATTAAATAAAATTTGTCCTCACTCAACCGCCCTTCTATTAACTGCCTTCACTCAGTGTGTACTGACAGGAGTTGAAAGCCTAATGGAATAGTGCCCAAGTAGAGGACGAGAGACGTTATTGCCTTGAATTGGGAGTCTCCTTTGAATAAAATATCAGTCGCTTGCAAATGGATTCATTCTCTTTTCTGTCTCATATATATATATATATATATATATATACATATATATATATATATATATATATATATATATATATATATATATATATATATATATATATATACACACAGTGGAACCTCGCATAACGAGCATAAGTCATTCTAGAGTCTTACTCGTAATGCGAAACACTCGTTAAGCGAAACAATTTTTCCAATATAAATTAATGTAAAATACGATAATTCGTTCCCTGCTAAGAAATATTCAAAATTTTTTAGATGTAAGGTTTATTATTTAAAGAAAATTACTTATACATAAATTCTAAAGGAGCAAAATCATCCTTATGTAGTTTATTATTTACGAATTTATGACACATATCTAATTTTATTACTAGAAAGCTATCTAGCGACATTTGTTTTTCTCGGCGCTTCATAATTTGCTGAAAATGTGTCACCACATTGTCATTGAATAAATTTATAGCGCACATGTCATTGAATAAATTTATAGCGGATTTGCTTGCGGATTGACCTGGGTCCATATATGGTTGTTGTGATGGTTGAATACCCCATCACGAGTGAAACATGATTCATCAGTCCACAGGATACGTGCAATGAAACCATTATCTGTGTTCTGTTGCTGCAACAGCCATTCACAGAAGGCCACGCTTTTCTGAAAGTCATCCGGTTTCAGACCTTGCACGGTTGTGTACCGAAATGGGTGTAGCCTCTCAGACCGTAAAAGCCTGTGCACAGTACTGTTACTCGAAGTCATCTCACGGGCTAATGCGCGTGTGCTTACCTCGGGCTTCTCTTCTACCCGCTGCAGTATTGCATCCGCCTGTGCTACCGTCAGGCCGCTCCGAGGTCTTCCAGTATCGTGAAGATTGGGTGTTGGCAAGACGCTTCCCGTATTTCGCAGTCTCTCGTCCAGCCTACGGATGACGTTGACATCGGGAGGACGGCGGGACGGATATCGACGGGCATACTCCCTAGCAGTTCGTAAGGCATTTCCATTACATCGGCCGTACATCAAGTACATGTCGCAGTAGTCACGAACGGAGTACATGGCCACCATACGAAGACTACCGGTAGCTGCAAGATGCAGCCTTTTAAATACCAGTTCAACGGCGGCTTAACGTCATTCCATGGCGCGCGCGTATGCATGACGCGATATGCGTGGCGGACGTTTTAAACATTATCGTCTGGAAAGATATGCAAATATTGTTGTTGATATGTCCAATAAAATGTTTTTTTCTTGCACCGGCAGTGACGTCATACTTTGTTTTTCGTATTTTTCTCGTAAACTACAGGATCGTACTGGAACGCTTCTTTGGGCAGTTTTTATGTACTCCCAACGAAGAATCTAGCTGTGCAGAGTTTTTGCGGTCGTTTTGGGACACCCTGTATATATATATATATATATATATATATATATATATATATATATATATATATATATATATATATATATATATATATATATATATATATATATATATATAAATATATATATATATATATATAAATATATATATATATATATATAAATATATATATATATATATATATATATATATAATATATATATATATATATATATATATATATATATATTTATATATACATACATATACATACATATATATATATATATATATACATATATATATATATATATATATATATATATATTTAAATATATTTATATATACATACATATACATATATATATATATATATATATATATATATAATATATATATATATATATATATTGATTGATATTGTTAAATTTATTGCTTTTCCATAAAAGCGCCATCTGGTGGACATTTCTGAACTTTTTTTTCGAAATTCCGTGAGTGCATCTCGTGTATAGTCTATATACCCAAAGTGGTTACATTCCTTTCACCCGTTTGAGCTGTAGGATACTGTGTACAGGGGAAGTTAAGTTATAACCCCCCTGTATATATATATATATATATATATATATATATATATAGAATATATATATATACTTATTTATTCAACTTGGTTGAAGTTTCGTGTTATGAAAAGGACAGTTTCACTTAATAAAGTTTTTATTCTTCCCCAACGTATGTATTTCGGAGATAAGAACAAAAGAATTCGGAAGTTTTGTAAAGTGTTGGACGTGATCGATGGAAAGATCCCAAACCTCTGGAGCTGAAATGTAATTTGACGAAATTCTTTTAGTTTGGAGAAAGGCACTTTGGGAAATGAAACACAGAACGACTAAAATGATGGCGTCCGACACTTCAGAAGCTGACACAAGGCTATTCGATGAGTGAAATATCAAATAGTCTTCTGTCAGCTGGGATATATATATATATATGTATATGATTCAACATACTTTTTATTCTTGCCCAGTCTCGACAAAATAATGTTATTTTACAATACATCCATTTATTACAATTTCTGTTAGAATCTGCATAAAATACAATTCACGTCACAACGCGGAATCAATTATAACACCCAAACAATAAGAAACAAGCCGTATGTATGTCGTTGAGAAACCTGTTAGTTTACAATGTGCCAGGTTAACCCTTCAGCAGGTGCGCCAATTTTTAGAACTCCAGCGGGCGCGCGGGGCACAAAGTGCAACGTCTCTTTCAATCTTGATTATTCCTTTTGTAATAAACTTTTATTTTTTAAATTGAAAATAATAATTCTGCATTTTATGATAAGTTGTAAATTGTTGATAATATTGAGATATATTTATAACTAAAGGCTAAATAATGCAAATACAATAATGAGGGAGAGAGCCGTTATTATTACTCCCTCATTTATAATTGTATGACGAGCACACATCCAGGAAAAATAATACTGTACCTTTGTTTGCGCTTGCAAACACTTGACTGACTCACCGATTACGAATGATTGAATAGACTACTGTTTTAAGCTCCAGTCGCCAGGCGACAGTACTTGATACGTCCTGTAAGCTGGAGTCTCATATTAGGCAAAGTCTCATATTCGGCATACTTACCCTAAGTCCTGTTGAAGGATACTTTGACACGCTTCTTCAGAATCACCGCGGCACTGGACATGGCGTAAGAGATAAAATGATGTTTTCTTTGCAAAGTAAATAATATGTTCCCAGATCAGCAATTCAATTTTTTTATCGCGTTGTAGAAAGAGTAATACCAAAAAATCTCAGCAACACCGTAACATTGTTGTACCACCAATCGCTACAAAAGATTTTAATCTTCGGTGTCCGTTTGATTTGGTTGATTTTCAATCAACTCTCTGTGGAGATTTCAAATGTTTAATGAACTATCAAGATCATGCAACGAAATTTTGTCTTCATCGCCCTTTGA
>CAJRAI020000174.1:17500-68248 GCA_907164885.2 Dolomedes plantarius | reverse complement strand
CGGATGGGTTTCTCCATGGCCAGTGTCGCCGAATTCGAAAGAACGCGATCAGGTGACGTAACAGCAGCATCACCAGACAATTTCCCAGCTCATCCGGGACTTTATGTAACGACTAGCAGAACTGTTTTGATCGCGAAGCATGATAGACGTCTCAGTCAGAGATGAGAAACTTCCGATAATTAATATTCAATGTTTGTAAATAGTTAGCTTAGAAATTGTATATATTTTAATGTCCGTAATGTGTAAAGTATCTAACCAAGGAAAATATAATAATATTCATTCGTAGTGTTGTTTTAGTGTGACTTCAGTTTTAATATTCATTAAGAATAAGATAGCAACTTGATGTACAGAATAACCAGCAGCATAAAAGAACCACGTGGGAACAAGGTAAGAAGCCTTTATTTGATATTCAATTAAAGTAAAAAATTGGATAAAAGAATATTTAGATCCCACATAAAATTGGCGTCCGCGACAGGATTGCTGTTATATTTTTTTGATTGCTATTAAGATTGGCTTTAATAAATGATAGTTGAAGTTATTTAAGATTTGAATCTAAAGAAACATTAACTAAAAAGTAAAAGATGGATAAAGCCAAACAAAAGCGGAGTACACTTAGATCGCTCGCTACGAAGTTAATAACGAAAACAGAAACATCTATTTTAGATGAAAACGTTAGTATAGAACACTTAGAAGACCTCTTGGATGAGTTAACTTTGAAACAAGAGGAATTAATACAGTTAGATACTGAAATTCAAACTGCGATCTCAAAATTAGAGGAGATTAACGAGGAAGTTCTGAAATGTGACGAGTACACTACTAACATATTAAAAGCGAAACGAAAAATAAAAAGAGCAGTTGCAAAATGTAAACCCTCAATTTCAATTCCTACGGCAAATGATGATATTGAAGGGACAAAATTTATTCAAAAACGAGCAGTCGAATCCCCCTTTATTAAATTACCGCTGCTTACTATTGAAAAGTTCAGTGGGGAATTTTGTGATTGGCAAAGGTTTTGGGACCAGTTCGAGTCCGCCATTCATAAAAATCAAGATTTGTCTAATGTAGAAAGACTCAGTTATCTAAAATCGTATCTTACAGGAGATGCAGCTAGATCAATAGAAGGTTTTGCTATTACAAACAATAACTATCAGTCGGTTGTTGATACCCTTGCGGAAAGGTTCGGAAAGAAACAATTAGTAACTAATTCACTCTTAAACAAACTTCTTACTCTCCATCCCGTAAAACGATCCTCAGATGTACAAGCTCTAAGAAAATTATTAGATTCGTGCGAGACACAAATCAGAAGTTTAAATGCACTTGGAATAAACTCTGAAAATTATGGGAGCCTGTTAGCTCCAATATTGATAAAATTGTTGCCTTCTGATATAGTTTTAGAGATCACTAAAAAATGCGGATCAGATGAATGGAAAGTAGATGAAATACTTCAGATTTTGAAAGCGGAAGTGATTAGTAGAGAACGCATGTTGTCATTGACCATTAGTAGTGAAGCGCTAGTTCACACAGATAAACAATTTCGCGTCAACAAGTCTGCGGCTTTTTCGGGGGGAAAGCAAACCGCTGCGTTGCTATTAAATGAAACAGCAATAAATAAAGACAGATGCCTGTTTTGTGAGAATGAACATCCTTTATACGATTGCAAATTGTTTAGCAATAAAAATATGAAAGAAAAAAAAGAGTTCCTGCTTAAAAGGGGAATTTGTTTTTCGTGTTTGAAGCTAGGCCACCGGGTAAAATCTTGCAAGTCGTATGTTAAATGTAAGAGATGTTTTAGAAGACATCTTGCTGTCATGTGCCCTGAGACGATAAAAGAAACTCAAGCAGAAAAATGTGATGTTTCTTTTAAAGGAATTTCTGCAAGTACTGATCATGCTTTATCAAATAAAACGCGTCGACAAAACGTTGTGTTGCAGACTTTATTGGTTCGTCTGCTTAATTAAAACAATAATGAACAGATATTGATTAGAGCTCTGTACGATTCGGGATCACAATTCAGTTACCTCTCTACAAATATAATTAAAAAGATGGGTTACGTAGCGACAGGTCACGAAAAGATGCATCATAGCCTATTTGGTGGGCTAGAAGAAGTTCGAAAACATTGTAAATACAAAATTCACCTGAGTAACTTATCCGGAAATTATTGTTGCAATTTTGATGTCTATGATCAAGATAAAATTTGTACAGAGGTCCCTAAGATCAGAAATGGTCCGTGGATTAGCGAGGCTGAAAAAAGGGGAATAAACTTTTCTGACCTCAGTTGTAACGATAAATTAGAGAATGAAGAAATCAATTTGTTGATAGGGGCTGACGTATGTGGAAAACTCTTAACTGGGAATATCGTAGAGTTAGAATGTGGTGTTATCGCAATCGAAACAAGACTGGGATGGTCGCTGATCGGTAAGACACCCGTTGAAAGTGAACCTACTAGGAATGAAACCATATCAGCATTATCTTTACTTTCAACAGAAAGAAAGCTTTCTGACTTATGGGAGTTAGATGTAATAGGTATTAAAGACCCCTCCGAAAAACAAACAAAAGCCGATCTGGAAGCAGAAGCTAAAACACATTTTAATAACACAGTTGAGAGGGAATCTGATGGCCGCTACACAATCTCTTTGCCATGGGTGCGGGAGCGAACTTTTATTTTAAATAACAAATCAGCTGCTGAAGTAAGATTAAAATCGACAGTAAAAAAACTGAAAGAAACTGGACATCTTGAAGCCTACCAAAACGTGTTTCGAGAATGGTTGAATGAGAATATCATTGAAGAAGTAATAGACACTGAAATTGAACTTTCTCAGTGCTATTATTTACCACACCGGGCTGTAGTCAAAGAATCCTCGACGACAAAGATTCGTCCTGTTTTTGACGCGTCTGTGAAGGGCAAAAATTCCCTTTCCTTGAACGACTGTTTGGAAAAGGGACCCAACCTAATAGAATTGATTCCGAGTATTTTAAATCGCTTTCGGCTTGGAAAATATGGGCTCACAGCTGATATACGCAGGGCTTTTCTCCAAATTAACATCAACCCGCAGGATAGAGACTATCTGCGATTCCTTTGGTGGGAAGAGGGCAATCCTGAAAAATTGAAAGTGTTAAGACATAGACGTCTAGTTTTTGGGGTCAGCTCAAGTCCTTTTATATTGGCCGCCACGTTAGAACATCTCATGACAAACTCACCCAAACACTTGGAAAGAGTGGCTAATAAATTAAGAAAGTCTATGTATGTCGACAATTGTGTTACTAGCGTAGACTCTTTAGATGAATTAAAGGACTTTGTCCACAAATCAAGGGAACTTATGTTCTCGGGAAAATTCGATCTCCGAGGCTGGGTATACAATAAACATAGATCTGAAGATTGGGAAGAAGACATTTTAGAAACTCCTTTCTCACTAATGCCAGAAACTCAGAGCAACGAGTTACATAAGGAAGAAGTTGTTTCTCTGTTAGGTCTTAAATGGAACGTTAGAAATGATACATTGAGCTGTGACCTGAAAAATATTAACGTTATTTTCGATGGCCAAATAAATAAACGGCTAATTTTGTCTACAGCAAACCAGATCTACGATCCTCAAGGTTTTTTAACTCCAGTAACATTGATGCCAAAAATACTGTTACAAGAATGCTGGAAACTTAAGATTGGTTGGGATGCCGAGCTTCCTAAAACGATCTCCAAGAAATTCGTAGATTGGGCATACCGATTAAAACTTTTAGACGGTATAGAAATTCCACGAAAGTTTCCTGAAATAAATGAAAGCACATCTTTGCATGTTTTCTGTGATGCAAGTTCTTCTGCATACGCGACATGTATATTCCTTAGAAGTGAAACCGAACAATCGGTAGAATGTCAATTGATACAAGCCCGATCTAGAGTTGCTCCAATTAAAACAACCTCGATCCCAAGACTTGAATTATTGGCTTGTATGATTGGGGCAAGATTAGCGCATAGTGTCAAGAATGATTTGTCCTTAGAAGAAATCCAAACGTTTTATTGGTCAGACTCAGGAAACGCGATTTATTGGATCAAACGAAATGAGAACTGGGCCACTTTCGTTTATAACAGGGTGAAAGAAATCAGATCTTTGAGCGATTCTGGAATGTGGAATCATATAGCTGGACCCTTGAATCCCGCTGACTTACCTTCTCGAGGATGCAGTCCTGAAACTCTCTCCAAATCTAAATGGTGGGAAGGTCCTGATTGGCTAAAGAAACCTCCCGGTGAATGGCCCAAATCCGAAGCATTTCCAGATTTTAATATAACAAATTCGGAAAAGAAAAAGACAGTTATCGGTGCGACCAATATTGAGAGTCCGATTAAACAAATTTATGACCAGATATCTTCATATTGCAAATTAGTGCGCGTCACAGCCTGGATTTTGAGATTTTCGTTTAATTGTAAGCCAAGTAATGTAAACAAGAACTTAGGCAATTTAACGTTAGAAGAAATGAACAAAGCTGAGATGATACTTTTTAAGACGGTGCAAAAAGAATCTTTTGAAGGGACAGAAGATAAGAAATTAAAAACCCTTAAAATTCTTGTTGATTCTTTAGGCATTCTCCGAATAGAATCAAAAATTTCGAGAAGAGAAGATTTCCCTGAATTCAGATATCCTATCCTCCTACCATCTGATCATTCTCTTGTCATCAAACTGATCAGAAAAGAACACGAGAAATCAAGCCATGCTGGGGTGCAGACTTTAATGTCAATCTTGAGAGAAAGATTCTGGATTTTAAAGTGCAGGAAGATGATTCGCAAAGTTATACGGAGCTGTACCCGCTGTAAGAGATTTTCTGCAAAACCCATTGAGGTAATGAGCTCTCCCCTGCCTGAGGATAGAGTTCGTGATGCCAACGTTTTCGACATTACAGGGGTCGATCTGTGTGGACCACTATTTCTAAGGGATGGTAGAAAATGCTGGGTGGTACTGTTTACATGTGCAGTTTTTCGAGCGGTTCACCTGGAGATTACCACAACCCTTTCAACTGATGGACTGTTGCAAGCTTTAAGACGATTCATCGCCAGAAGAGGCAGGCCGCACACCATATACTCCGACAATGGCACAAATATGATAGGCAGCAGAAAAGAATTGAACACAGTTAACTGGGAAAACATTCAAGATTACGCAACCACAAGGAAAATTCATTGGAAACTTATCCCACCATCAGCGCCCTGGTATGGAGGATTTTGGGAGAGGTTAATAGGAATCCTCAAGTCAATACTGAAAAGGGTGATAGGAAAAGCCTGCTTGCAACTAGAGGAATTGTACACAATTATCTGTGATACAGAAAGTATTATCAACTCCAGACCCTTAACATATATATCAGAAGATTCATCAGATTTAATAGCTTTGACTCCAGAGATGTTCATGAAAGATATTCGTGACACAGGAGTGCCAGACTTCGACAGTATCGATGAGACAATAATGCACAGAAGATACGCATACAGACAGAAAATCAGAGATGATCTTCGTCGCAGGTTTCGCAGTGAATACCTGGGATATTTAAGAGAATGCACAAAAACTCGAAAAACAAGTGTCGAGATCAAAGAAGGCGATCTAGTCTTCATAGATGATGGTCAGCTGAGACGTATTGATTGGCCATTAGCGAAGGTGATAAAATTATACCCAGGGAAGGATGGTCAATCCCGACTTGCAAGAGTGAAAACCAAAACAGGAGAACTTTTGCGTCCTTACCAACGTCTTTGTCCTTTAGAGCTCCAGAGAAACCAAGTTGAGGACTTGAACCTGCGACAATATCTGTCAGGAGAAGCTCCGATTGCTCAGTTACGGCAGCTTAAAAAGACCAAGTACGGCCGGACGGTGAAACCCGTTGATAGACTGGGACATAATCGGCTACCAAATTGAGTATTTCAGACATCTTCCATACTCAAGGTGGGAATAGCCAGTAATGGTTCCCATAAAAATTAGCCGTTTTGAAGGGTAGAAGTTTCATTGTATATATATATATATATATATATATATATCAGTAATGAAGGTTGTGTTCATGTCATTGTAGCTGTTTTACAAAACTTTTCCATCCACACCATCGCGAAACACCTGTATTCGAAGCCGTATTGGAAAAAGTCCGGGGGATCGCCAAGATTTCCTTACTCTGAGCTGCCGCTGCTGCGCATGTGCCGGCAACACAGTGCATCCCGCGCGCTTTCCCGCTCCCAGTGGTCGCTCAGGGATTCGAGCGCATAGCCGCGCCATCGACTCGATCCTCCCCCTGTAGCAGTGTTTATCGCGCCGATCTTCCAGAGGAATGCACCTTTGAAAAAAAAAAGGCGCGCGACAACTTGTTGTCGATTACGAAAATCGATTGGAGAGTTATGTCGATTCAAATGATACTGCCCATTGTGCGAGTTTTAATGATTATGTGTATTGCGGTTGCAGGTAAGTTTATTTGTTTTTTTTTATAAGTTTTCATGAATGATTTTTAGGTAAAAAATTATTTTTAAAGTAGACTTTCGAACGATTGTGATGTCCGAATACGACAGAAATAACATCGAAACATCGAGATATGTTTGTATGTGTGTGCTTATATTATGATAAGCGTAGCGTGCTTCTAACTTTTTGGGGGGCACGAATTCAATTCAGTAAAGGCTCTCCTCAGCGCATTGACTGCCGGACGGTCCTTAAAAATATGAAATATTATGATTTTTTAAAATTGAATAACAATAGAATTTATGTTTGAGTAGTATTCAAAAGTTATACAACGAGAAAAATTAATATAATATAAATAAAATTTAAAAAAAATATAGCATCGAAATTTTGTTATGGATCATATCATTGCCGCAAACTATGTTAAGGTTAAAGATATAATCGAAACTTTCAGTTTCAGTTTGAAAAAGTGGGAAAAAACCAACTTTCTTAAAAGTTTTCTACAATTTTCCGATTTTAACTGAACTTCTATTCACGTTTTAATTTATTTTAAGTTAAGTTGAGGGGGGGCGTGCCCCTCCATGCCCCCCAAGCCCCTACGCCTATGTTTATTATATATATATACATGTATATATATACAATAAAATATATACCATATAATATATATATATATATATATATATATATATATATATATATATATATATATATATATATATATATATATATATATATATATATATACAATCATAACTCAGTAATTGCCGTATTTCGACGCGAAAAAATTGCATCGCTACTCGACGTTTGATCGGTATTCGTCGCACATGCTAAAACATGTCTGAGACAAGACTGTGCCCCCTCACCTGTCTCTCCGAACGAAAAGAAAGACACTCTAGCCATTCTCATAGTTCATTGAGTTCTGTGCATCGTGTATCTCATTTTTGTGCTTTTTTTTCATTTAATGTTTTTTTTTTTTTTTTTTTGCCTCACAAGCCATCATAAGTTCGAAGAAGTTTAATGTTATCTCCCAGTATAAATGAAAAATTGTGAGAATCACGATAGAATAAAAAAATAGATCATAGCTAAGTAGGGTTTATACAAAAACCTACTTTTTTAAAAACCGGTTTTCGAATTCCAGATTTACAAAAAACCGGTTTAGCCGGTTTTCAAATTTTTGTCAAAAAAAATACAATAGGGAAAAATATTTAATTTAATTTATATAAAATAACAAAAACCGAAATAAATATGAAATTCAAAATATAAAAAAAAAATTAAGGATTACACATTACTTACACAAAATAACGAAAACTCAAACAAAAATTTCAAATTTCAAATATTTATATTTATTTCACTAATTTTAATTTCTGCTAAGAAAATAGGATTTTAAAAAACATAAAATATCCACTGAACAGTGGCTAAGTTTTGTTCTTATTTTGGACACAATATTGCCTGAAATTGAAAATCCTCGTTCACTAGCTACTGAGCTTGGTTTTATAGTTTTCGGGGCATCAAATAACAAATCTAAGTTTTTGGTTCTTTTATTCGTTGCCTCAAATAATGAAAATTCAGCTTTCAGTGTCTTTGGATTTGTAAGTTTTTCTTCAGAGTCTTCAAGAAATCAAATAAGTTAAAAATTAATTTTTACATAATAATTTGAATTCTTTCAAACCGGTTTTCTTAATTTAAAAACCGGTTTTCAAATGTGAGAAATTTATTTTAAAAACCGGTTTTTTTAAACTTGGTTTGGAAAACCGTTAATCCCTATAGTGATTATATTACATTATCTTTTTCCGATTTTAACTGAACTTTAATATTATTAATAATAATATTAGTAATATATAATATTATAATATATATAAATATAATATATATTAATATATATTAATAATATATATTAATAATATATAATATTATATAATAATAATATTATTAATAATATATTATTAATAACTTTAATATTATAACTTTATTCCTTATATATACATTTTCCTATAGGTAAGTATGAGCATAGTAGCCACGTGTCGGATCTCGGTGCACAGTACAGCGATGCACAATACAGCAAAAATGCCTAAAACAACGATCTCTTCGATTATAAAAAATAGAGAAACTATTCTAAGTCGTGACCAAGCCAAGGTCACAGATATTAGAAAAAAAATGAAGAAATTGTTGCGCATTTAGATTTATGAAAAACATTAGGAACGTCATAGCCTGTCCGAGGCAATAATTTTGGAGAAGCTAGAACAATTGCATGCCGGACTGTTAAAAGACAAGCCCGGAGCGAGTGCTGAGAGCAGTTAAATGCTTAAAGCCAGTCATGGACACCCCTTCCGAGCAATAACCATTCTCCTCCTTTACTTCGCTCCTAACCTTTTAGTTATTCAATTCCTTTCAGCACAGATTGAGTGAAGATGAATTTTATTTCAGTTTATCGAATTATTGCTTTAAGTTATGTCGCTCTAGTTCAAAGATTTTGTATAAGAAATAAACAACCCATCAATTTACAAATTACCCAGTAAAATATCAAATTTATGATTTCAAGAGATGAATAAATTCAGTTTACATTACTCATTACGGGAAAAATTCGCCCTGTACTCTTCGTTCCTTCTGGAACCAATTAATGACGAGTACCCAGGTGTATATGCACGTGTATATATATATATATATATGTATATATATATATATATATATATATATATATATATATATATATATATATATATATATATATATATATATATATATATATATATATATATATATATATATATATATATATAAAGAAAGAGAGAAAAAGACAGAGTACAGGTTCGTGATATGGGATGTAAAAGGGAACTCTGTCAGGTTCTTACAGTTCCATTCGTTGTATTGAAACTATACATTATATATGTATACATACATAAATGCATACATGTGTGTGTGTGTGTTTGATTGTAACTATAGACATACACTTTAGACAATCCAAACCTACAGTGACTGACCAACAAAATTGAAAAGAAACAATGGCAAGACATGAAGATTAAAAAACCTGTTTAAAGAAAAAATCGGCGATTATAATGAGAGCAACGTACTACGAGGTGTGGGAGCTTTGCGAAAGAGTTTGCGTAGAAGACGTGATGTATATATTGTAACAACTTATATTGGGAAATTTGAATTAAGAATTGTTAATATGGAGGAATTCAACTATAAATAAATAATACATAACTATTTATAAATATATATATATACATTTATATATATCTCCATAGATTTCTAGAATTGTCTTTATTCTGGGCACACAATGACGGCGCTTTGTAGGACATTACAGCAGACATCTCAAAGTACAGGTAACTTCCGATCCTATGGGATTTTGGAGAGATGCGTTTAGAGCATCAGGGCGGACATCGGCGGCATATATCGCGCGATGAAACAAAAACAGGGCGGACTACATGGCAAGACACAGAGACAGAGAAAAAAGCCGCGGAGAGCCCTTGCACTAGCTTATACGAAGGGTTCATGATCTTCGACAAAGGGGGCCCAAAACCTCTAATTTTTTATCGGTAACCATTTGACCTCGCGCGTCAGAAGTCGTATGATCTTTCGGAAGGCGCGAGATAGACTCGTGATGTTAAATCATGTTTTAAAAATAACTTTTACTGTTTTCGCGCGCGTTTTTAAGGGATAATATGGTTGGTTTGGTCGCTTATTTTTAGGTCATAATTCGAAATAAGGGGCTATACTTTACTGAAACGTTAACGGAATAATTTAGCATATGCTGAAAATGCATTGATTAATAAAGGTGGAACATTATATATATATATATATATATATATATATATATATATATATATATATATATATATATATATATATATTTCTTTATTAGCTCTTAATTAAATTTTTCAGAAATAATATTGTAAATTCGTCTGCATATAAACATCCACACACCGACGTGAACTTTGTGTCTTCACAATATTGGAAGGCATCATCTATTATTTTTTCCCAGCACACGCCGATATCTTTCGAGTAGAATTCCGCAGTGACTTCTGAAAGACGGGCAACTTTGACGTCTGATTGCTTAATAATAGTGGTACGATATACAAACTTCTAGACTGAACACGGGGAGGTCTTGAAGGAAAGATGACCTGTGTATGTGGTTGTGTGTATGGATATATATATATATATATATATATATATATATATATATATATATATATATATATATGTATGTATATATACACTCAAGAACCAAAACATTATGACCAGCTGTCAATAACGAGTTGGCCCACCTTTGGAGCGCAACACAGCTTCAACCCGCCTTGGCATGGATGCCACAAGTCCTTGGTAGATGGCCGGAGACAGATTGTACCAGATGTTTAAGCAACGGTCACGCAAATCCGACATATTGCGAATTGGTGGTCTTTGAACTCTGAGCTGCCGTCCCATGACATCCCAAATGTGTTCTATCGGATTGAGATCCGGTGAGTTAGGCGGCCAGGACATGAACTGGAATTCAGCATCATGTTCCTGGAACCACTCCAACGCAATTTTAGCCTTGTGACACGGGGCGTTGTCCTGTTGGAACATTCCATTTCCAGCTGGACAAACAGAGGCCGCAACTGGTCCGCAATGATGTTCAGATACCCTGTAGCATTCATGGTCTGCTCTACCACAACCACGGGTCCCAGAGACGCCCAAGAGAACGTCCCCCAAAGCATAATACCGCCACCACCAGCCTGTGTATGACCTACTGTACATTGAGGGAGCAACAGTTCGCCTGGAAGACGACGTATCCTGACACGGCAATCGGCGTGATGAATGACAAACCGTGATTCATCTGACCAGGCAACTCTCTCCCACTCATCCATGGACCAGTCGCGATGTTCCCGGGCCCAGCGCAGGCGCAGTTGGCGATGACGCTTGGTCAGCAAAGGCGCACGAGTGGGACGTTTGCTGCGTAGCCCCATATCCAACAGTGTCCACTGAACAGTGTGCTGCGATACTATTCTACTTGGCCCTGCATTGTATTGGGCTGTCAGCTGAGCCACTGTCTGGCTCCGGTTTTGCTTCGCCATGCGAGACAGTCTCCGACGACCTTTTTCTTTGATAGCGTGTGGACGTCCAACACCATGTCGTCTACTGCTGATTTCATCGTCATTCATCCACTTTGCATAAGTACTAACAACTGTAGGTCGCGAACAACCCACGAGTCGTGCAGTTTCCGAAATACTTGTTCCGAGCCTTCGAGTCATTACAATCTGCCCTCTATCAAAGTCGATTAGATCCGCAGCCTTTCCCATCACTCACAGAAGTAAGTGAAAGAATGATTCTTCAGACTCCCCAGCAGCAGTTAAATACCACTTCCATCTGATCACGTGCCTTCCACGTCATCCAGGTGAATTCATTGCAAAATGTAGGGGTGGTCATAATGTTTTGGCTCTTGAGTGTATATATATGTATGTATATATATATATAATATATATATATATATATATATATATATATATATATATATATATATATATATATATATATATATAATATATATACATATATATATATATAAAATATATATATATATATATATATATAATATATATATATATATATATATATATATATATACATATATATATATATATACATATATATATATATACATATATATATATATATATATACATATATATATATATACATATATATATATATATATATATATATATATATATATATATATATATATATATATATATATATATATATATATATATATATATATATATATATATAAACGGTTATTACCCATGAAATATGTAATCCGACAAGATTACCCATCACATTTCATTCTTCCACAAACTAGTCGCCTGTCATAATTAAGAAAAGCACCGGGAGAACTTCCGACATGTCGTCTGACGGCAGTGCCGTCTTAATAGCTCAAAAGGAGATCCCCTCTCCCCTCTATTTTTTTCCCGTCTGGTTGGGTGTGTCGCAGCACTCAGGTAATGAGGCGAATGGGGTGGGCGTAGAAAGCGAGAGAGCGTCGAGAAAGATGGAAGTACTTTTCTTATAAGATTTTCTTATGCCGAGATCTATGCCCGGTCTTTAATAAATGACGTGGGATAAAATGAAATCGAATGACTAGAGCAACGTCTCATCGTAATGGGAGCACGAACATTTTGTTGCCATATATCACGTGTGTGGATTAAACTCTATTTGGGACGGTTGACGAAATGTGCCGTCCTTCGTCCCTTCAAGTATCATAATTCTGGACTTATCTTGACGTACATAACCGTATAATTCATCAACGTATACTGACGCATGAAATAGACACCAGCCTTAACTTGTATTATGCTACCATATTCCTTAATGTATCATGATCCTTGTCGTATCTCCCTAGCAGCAGATCTTTAAGGTCTGAGCTGCTATATCGAACCTTGTACGGGGTAATGGAGTCTCAACCCTCTGTGTATAGTGACGAAATTTTACGTACCATGTTTATATAATCTTTGAGGTATACTGGCGTGAAACATCGTTCCTGGGAATATTATAATCATTAAAGTATATTGACAAAAACTTCGTCCCTTCAAGTATCATAATATCTTGACGCATCTTGAAACATTTTCACATATATTGAGCCTTGACGTATTTTAAAAATACGATCCTTAAAGTATCATATCAACTCAGATAAGAGAGAATTGTCCAAATAAATATTATTTATATATATATATATATATATATATATATACAGTGGAATCTCGATCTATCGTTTTTCAAGGGACCGATTGAAATGAACGATAAATGCGGGAAAACGATAGAGGCGGAAACATAACAAAGCAATATGATCTTTGGGACTGGATAAAATGAACGACACATGAGGAAAAACTATGGATCCGTAAACGATCGATCGAGATTCCACGATATATATATATATACCCAACAAACACAAAGTCATCGGGCCGGGGTCGGAAGGTTCCGGCCAGCCGATTTCACCACTGCCGGGCCGGCGCATTAGGTCAGTATCGTTTCCGTCACGGCTGTGTCCTCTCGCCCGCGACTACCCCGTCGACTTCTGGGCCGCTTCCGGTAGGAATCGAGCCATCGTTCATCCGACTGCGAACCGTTAGGCAGCCGCGATTAAGCCATCGATGCGGACAGATAGCCGGAGCGTAACCGGAGGTTGACGGGCCGGTTACGGGAGCAATAATTGGTGTCGACATACCGTCATCTACCCATCTCGTAAACAGCAATGTGCCGTAGGTCCGGGTATCATGCCAGCATTCTACCAGAATCGGACCGCCGGCAGTTTTTCAAAGTTTTTCGTAGGACCCTTTCGTTTATATGCTTATTTATTTCATTGACGATTAACCTCTGATATCAACCCTTTCACTTTTTTTATTATTATTTTTTTGCCTTCATATTTCTAGTATTCAGTTTGCCTTATGTATTTTTAGGTATTGCCAAATACTGATCTTTGTTATTACCTAAAAATTTGCATATGAATCATTAGTTTACTTGTTAGAACAAAACCTCATTTCGTATTAAGATACATTTACCCAAATTTGAAATTTAAGATAACATTAATACCAACCATTAAAGCTAAATCATCTTTCCATTCGATCTAAGGTTCCAGTTTGTTTTTTTTAATTTAGAATGAGATTATAGTATGTAAAACAGTACTACTTTAATAATTAACCCAAAAAATTTGTACTTCCCCAGTATAAAATTTATTAACATAATTTGATATATTTATCTTTCAAACCTGAGTAATGTGTAGTGTGTATGATGAAACCCATCTTTGTGAGCTTGTGAAAACTTGCTCAGAATTTATTTAAATTATTTTTTGGTGTAGAGTTAATAAATGCAGACACACATGTTTTTAAATACAGAAAAGAGCTGGTTTAAAGTAAAAATAGTTTATTTAGAAAGTACATAGCACATTTACACAATTTTTTTCTATATTTTCTACAAAACAGGATCCTTTTGCTGTACCTCTGGCTCCATCTTTACAGCATCTAGGGGAAAAAAAAGAAAGAGAAAATCAGTTCATAAATTTATGTGAAAGGAAAATGACTCCCATCCCCAGATATAATTTATGAATCAAAAGAATTTATTTAAATTATTTTTTGATGTAGAGTTAGTAAATGCTCTGCAGATAAGAAAATTATTTTTGCATAGTTTTGTACATTAAAGGGTAATTTATTGTTGTAAAAATAGTTGATTGTTGAAAGTAGTTGAAAAAATTCATTGTTGATAAAGTAGAATTAAATAAATCCAATTAGGAAATATAAATTCTGAGACAGGGGTTTAAAAAAACTTGATATAAAACAGCACCCAACACATGAGTGCAGTTTTAAATCTGTTGTCATTTTATTGATAACTACTTCCAAGAAGTAAATTCCTACCACATTTTTTTTTGTAAAACCAATTACATACTGTGAAAACTACATCATGTAAAAAATATTTACTTGATTAAATAATATACTAATAGAAAATAGTTATAAAATATTTGTAAAGAGTATTCCCCTTTTCACTAAATTTCTCTCTGTACAGTAGAAAATCCAACCATGTCGATTAATTTGTTATTATATATATAAATAAAATAGGGTAGATTGCCTTGATAAGAGTACAATAATCAGTTTTTAATGTTGAGCATAATTTCAGCTCAACATTGAAAGCTGAATCAGAGACTTGTCTAGAATGACACCAAAATTTCCTCTTCACTATTGACAATAATGCTGTTGAAAGTAGAGAAACACAAGAATAAAGATTGAATGCTAAGTAAAACATTAGCATACAAAATCTTAAAACTTCTAAATTTGATTACAACATGCCATACAGAGCATTAATACAGATGCTGGGTCAGATTTAGAAATTAAAGATTTTATATAGTATTCAATCTTCATTCTTGTGTTTCTTTACTTTCAATGTGAGAGTGATTCTCGATAGTGAAGAGAAAATTTTGTTGTCATTCTAAACAAGTCTCTCAGTCAGCTTTCAATTATTGTACTCTATCAAGGCATTCTAATCTATTTTATTTATATCTGTAATAACTAATCATTTAATTGACAGGATTGAATGTCGTACTGTACTCAGAAATTTAGTGAAAAGAGTGAATACTCTTTAACTAATCTATTACTATAATAATGAATAAAGTAAACATTTATTATATGATGTAGCTTTCACAGTAATTGGTTTTACAAAAATTGTGGTTGAAAGTAATTTGGGATACTAAATTCTGCATAGTATTTTAATAGAGCATATCTTTTGTTACTAAATTGTCAAATTATGGTGGAGATCTGTGTATAAAGTATTTTTTATTTGCGAGCAGCTGTTATTAGGGATAACCACAGTAAAAAAATATTCAAAATATACTATTTAGATTCAGTAATTACTAAACAATTGTTATGATATATTGTTTGATTAGTCTAGGTTAATTTGAAAAATGAGGTGGGTAATATTGACTAGCTGTCAATGTTGAGTGAAATGGCATAGATTATATTATAAAGCGTGAAAAAACACTTAGACTTTTTGAACCAAGCTTCTAACCCAAATTTAAGTTTTTTAAAAAATATTTTGCTAATGAGAGTATTTTCACAGATCTTAACAATGGAATAGAAAACCTGTATAGTCAACAAATTCATGGATAAACGATTCAGTTCTAAAAGCAAAAATCCTGGTTTCTGTATACTGTTGTAACATGATTATTATAAAAGTATACAGAAACCAGGCCTTTTGCTTTTAGGGCTGCATCTTTTATCCATGACTTAGTTGACCATACAGGTGTTATGTTCGATTCTTTAGATCCATGAAAATATTTTCAATTTTAAAAGTTTTATTAAATTTTTTTTAAATTTCTGGTTAGAAGTTCGGTTTGAAAAGTTAAAAGTATTTTATTGCACTTTGTAAAATAATCTATGCCACTGCACTCAACTAGAGAATAAAATTAAGTTTTAGCAGTAAATTTACTTTTTTAGCAGTAAATTTACTATTTTTTAAAAAGTAACATTACATTAACCAAAAGGTATTAAATACATGACTTTTTTAAATACCTCATTGAATCTTGTGTATTACCAGCAGCAATATTAGACACTGTCCAACAGACTTTCTGAAATGAATAAAAATAAATATATAATAACACAAGGCAAGCTGTTAAATTATAATCAGAAAAATTTCTCCTCACATGAATTTTCAAATCAGATTGAGTGAAAATTACTCATAATGGAATATGCACTGAGCATATAATTTAATACCAAAAATTGCCTGGTGATTAAAAGTTGAGAAGTAATCAGACTTTCAATGTGCTGAATATGTTTAGCACAATATTTAAATAAGACTTTAATATACATGAACTAGATTACTACCTCACAAAACTTCCAAGAAACAATTTCAACTTTCCATAAAACTCCAACTGATGTTTAGAATCAGTTGAGTTATTTTTCAGGCACAACTTATCAACATATTTAATTATGAAACTTTGAGAAAGTAAAGACAATTTACAATGCATTTCCCCCCATTTTTTTAAACAGCTAAACAAGATGCTCAGTGGAATTTTAAAAAATTTAGTACAATCAAATATTTGACAAGTCAATAAAAGAAATTCTAAGCATAATGCAACAATTTAAAGAACAACATAAAACAGATGCTGTCTATGATTTTTTTCATTAACCCAAAGCTCATGCTTAACTTGAAGAGTTCAGAATCAATGGGGAGAAAAAAAAGTACTAATCAGAATTTTTGAAAAAATTCCAGTTGACATAACATATACGAGATGAGGTACTAGTTCCCAGACATACACTTAACTAAAGTTTAGATTTAATGAGTTTCTAACTCTTAATTTTAGGATAGTAAAACATAGTTATGTCTTAACTGGCTAATGTGTGCATGTGCACGTAAGAAAGCACATAATAGATATATTAGGATAAAATATTAAAGATATTTTTTTTACTGCCTTCATCTCTAATAACACAGATAAAAGTGATTTCAAACACGATACAAATTATAAAATTAAGGGGCTAGGGTTTGAAGTCTAAGCTTCGATTCATTTTCGAAAACCTGTGTCAACGAGATGTTGTATTGTGACCCAGACAATTGGCGAAACTTTCCAAACCTATTTTCAATAATGTCGGTATGAATTTTTCCTGTTAAGAAATATGCCATCCCCAATTCATTGCAACAATATGTTCACATTTCAAGTACAGCATGTGTAGTGTGAGAAAGTGTGGTATATGTTTTAGTTAAAAAGCCAGAAGTATATTTAAGAGAATTCCAAGTATCAAGCCAAACTAAGAATTTTTGTAGGTACATAACCTTTTCATTGGATGAATTAGATGACAAAGACTCACAATACACATCTCGTTTATGACCCCCTTTTAACTTACTTTACACATTCATTATCTTCCACCATTTAATAATGATTGCAATATATTCAGATGTTTCTAAACAAAAAGGTTCATCAGTATGTGTAGAAAGCACTTTCAACCCTTCAACAAAATAGTCATTGAAAATTTTAAGGCATAGTTTTACATTTTGTCTCTCCATAGAAGATGGAGTTTTTAAAAGTTAATCCAAACACATATTATGTTTAAATATGTGTTTGGATATAATTATCCAAACACATTATGATAACACTATCTGTCCATCCTCTAAAGAATGGATACTTTTAATGGTTCTAAAAGAGGCAGTTTTAGTTAAGTTATGATCATTAAAATCAATAAAATGCATACACTGACCATAATTCTTCTGATTCAGCCAATTATTTCTGACACACTTCAGAATGTGTACAGGATCAAAAATATAAAATAATGGTCTATTAGGATTTGAAGGATGATTATATAATATACTTAAACAAGGGGGGTAGCAAAATAGGATATTGTTTAATAATAAAGTCAGTTGTTCAGTCAAGAAGTCAATTATTGTATTTTGATGATGAGAAATTTTATGTCTTAGAACATCAAGCAATTCAATTACCACATTTAATACATTTTCACCATCACTCATTACTGTTTTCATTTAATCCAAATTCTTTATATAAGTATTAAGACTTAAAATGGAATAAACATGTTTAACAGAGAGAAAAATTTATGGCATGCATAAAATTAAATTTTACCAAAATTTAAAATTACTTAGCCCATTAATTAATGATCTAATACATCCAAAAGCAATTTCCTTTTTACTACTTCTGTAATGAATTATCAACGAACCTCTAACAACTTATCAGGAAATTCTAAAAATATTTTTAAAATTTTAATGTTAACCATTAAGAATAAATAAAGCTTGGCACTTCACATTTTCATAATATAAATATCATTTTTCTGTTATTATAAAAGACTCTGTAAACCAGGCGTTTTGCTTTTTGGAACTGTATCTTGTATCCGTGAATTCATTGATTATACAGGAGTTCTATTCCATTATTAAGAAAGGGTTATTTCATTCACTTATCAAACACACATTTTGATATAATAAACCACAACTCACAATGAATGTCTTATCTACAGTTTTATAAACAAACTTTGTCCATGAACAGATTTTATATTTTCTAAATAAACCTTGGCATTTTATACTTTTATAATATAAATCTCTTTTTTTGGCAAGAGTTAAAGACTTTCAAGTTTTTTCACAAGAGTTAACATGACCAGGGAGTCATGTTAACTGAAATCCCTGGATTGCACTTTCTCACTCATCTAAAACCTTAACAACAAGCTTCACAGTTAAAAAAGAATAAATAAAGAAAATCAATATTCTATCCACAAATTATTGAGACCAAAGTTTATGAGAAAGTTCAGATTAGCGTCTAAGTTAAAAAAACTAATTTGAAATTTTTAGTTGTTTAATAAATATTTTTATAGTTTTTTCATAGAAAAATTTAATTAGTTAAAAATAAATCTAAAAAAATATTAAAAACAGTGATTTTGGCCACAAGTCCACTGCTGAAAATAAAAGTATAGCTCGAGAATAAAAAAAGGTAGGCTCAGTGACGTTAAACAAAAACCTTACATGAGTTATGAGATCCAAGTGGTATTTGTCTTTCAAGCCCGAAGTTAGATTCCAGTTTCAAAATTCTGTAAAGAAACCAATATTTTCTTATAATGCCATAATAAAAATTTAATGTTTTATCAAACCAAGAAGTATTGAAAAGTAGAGTTCTTTATAAACTTGCTTATCACTAATATAAAAAGGGGAAAAGAAACTAATTTTACCCTTTATATATATATATATATTAAGCCAATAAGTTCACATTTATTTTGCACAGCATGACAACAAAATAATTTCCAAAAGACCTTTAGAGATGAACAGCTTATAGATAGTTATTGAGAACATTCTCAGATTTATAAAAACTCTTATCGTACAATATCTATTACAATAAAGCAATTTTTTGTATGTACACATTCTGATAATCTACAAATCTATATACTTATAAATATATAATTTAAAAACATGGAATGCAAATTAATAAGTTAAGAAACAATTTATGTATCTAAATAGTCTATTTTGGAATAATTTTCACTGCCATCATCTCTAATAACACTGATAAAAGTGATTTCAAACACGATACAAATTAGAAAATTAAATGCACGTGGCATCTATATTGACACAAATTTAAAACTCTAAACTTCTCATTACTCCAGAGGTTCTTTGAATGAATTCAGGAATACAATGGAGTTCACATACATACAAAAATTAATAATTCTTGAAAATATATATACACTCAATTGCAAGAATATATACACTCAGTTGCAAAAAGTATGCACCATTATGTTATTCCTAAAGAGTGAAATTGTTTTATTTTATATCTTCAGAGAGAGTAGAAATATAATCTAAATATCAAAGCCAGTTCAAAATATTGGTTAATAGCAATTGAAATTCAAAATGTTCCTTAAATAAGCTTTTTATTTAATGAGATATTCAAAATAAAAAAATGCTCCAATATTTGCTATTGTTTCAATATTTACTTGACATGTGGATACTGATTAAACAATATTTTGATCTGGTTTTGAAATTTTGAATATATCTTTGCTCTCGATAGACATAAAGAAATTTCACCCAGTAGGAATAACATATACATATATAGCAATTGAGTGTACACATAGAACATTATAAATAGAATTTAAAAAAAATTATATTTTAAGGCTATTAAGATTATACATGAAAAATACCTATTAGTGTTTAGCATTTAAATTAAAATATATAATTATACTAAATACATTCTTTTAAATTATGAACACAAAAATTTTAAGAATATTTGTTCTTTATTTCTTTATAATGTATAAAATGCAGTGTATTTTATAAAGTTTACTCAAAACACAATTTGATAAGGAATTCAATAGATCCTTTTGTATGATTTACAAGTTCATTTTTAGAATCTTTTATAATGTGGAACGTTTTTGAATCCATCTTTTAACATTTAGACATGGATAATTTGTTGCCTATTGATACCTGGCAATAAGAACATTGTAAAATATATTTAATAGGAAAATGGACAATTTTTCCACCATTGAATACTATGCATGAATTTACTATGGAGGAATCATGTGTAACTGATTTATCAATCCAGTAGTAAAAAAATGTTTAATTTGGATTAACATATTAAAAAAAATTTCATTATAATTTTCTTTCAAATTTCTTTAAAGAAATAAAATGGAAAATATTATACTGGAAATGAAAATACATTTTTATTTTTCAACTATGTAGATTTGGAATTGATATTTGTGTCATGTATTTTATACTTTCTAAAGGATATAAAAATCTAAATAGTGCGTACAAATTACAATTCTAAATATTAATTTAATTAGCAAATACTTAAGACTTTCACAAGAGTCCATTTACTTCCCTTGTCCATCTAAAATATTAACTGAAACACGAATCTTAAATTATTCCGAAACAAAATGTTTTTATTTATACATACGAAAGTGCTCGTAAGTGCCATAAGTATTGCTAATTCAATACACTCAGTTCAGTAGAGTTTGATCTGAAATATGGTCAATTCATATATAACTTGGATTAAAACACTATCTTATAACAGAAATAGAATAATGATCACTATGTAAGGGTGTTAAATAAAATCTAAAGGCAATAATTTAAGACTAACGAATGAAACTTACTTGTGGATTAATTTCAACGAACTTGTAATCAATCTTTAATGGCGCCTTTTCAATCACGTGCAACTGAATGTCCAATCAGATGACACTAGTGCATTGTAGTATGACGAGGCGAAAAAAAAGATGGTTTGAAATTTCATTATGCTATAGCTTTCAAAAGCTGCCTTTTGGTATTGAATATAAAATTTTATTGCTCTACTGAAATATTTTTCAGGTGCTTCAAAATAGATATTTTTGTGAAAAGAGATAAAATTCTTTTTTTCTGTTTATTTTATGGTATATTAAATTAATAATATATATTTTTTGTAAATAAAATATTCAAAATATTTTTACAAGAAACTTAGGTATTTCTAAGTATTTCTAATTTTTAGATGTCATTACAGAACAACTGATTTTGTAGAATTTCGCAATTTTCATCATCTTAATTTTACAGTAGTATATTCTTATAATACACATTGGAATGAAAAAAACAATTTTTAATTAACGGACCTTAGTTAAAATAAACAAATCACATTTATTTAGAAAAATATTAATGTAATGTCTTTAAAGGCAAAGTGTTATTTTGAAATAAACATTCATATTTTTCAAAAGTCCATAGTAATCATACATGGTTTGCTTACTTATTTCACTGACACATTGAATTGCTTTCTGTTTGTCATCAGAAATATGCCTCTTCATAGGAAGTCCTGTTACTTTAACATCATTCCATTCAATCATATCAATATAATCCTTGGCATCAAAGTTTATACGTTGAAATAAAAACTTTTTGATGCCACCTTCATTTTCAGCCCTTGCTTTTAGATTCCGGGGTAATCCAAGCTCTCTCTTACATGACTGCGATCATCTGATATCATACAAAGGACGAGATTTTCAGAAGCAGATTTCTGGCACTGGAAAATGTATATAAGATAGCATAATAGCATTTTTCAATGACAACAACCAGAATTTAAACATTACTGTAATTGGAATGGGTGGAACTGCCGTGAACACTGGATTGAATAATGATGTGGTTCGTTTATTTGAAAAGGAATTAAGAAGGCCACTGCAGTGGTTGATTTGTCTATTTCATGGAAATGAACTGCGCCTACGTCCTAATTTGGAGGAGAAATAGGTAAACAACTAGAAAACTGCTATGAACTTCCAGTAATTGAATTATCACCTATTGAAAATGGCATTCCATTACTAGAAATTAAGGATGATTTAAGTGTGGACCCAAAATATTTGTTAGAAATGTCTAATGCAATCTCTGTTGGAAGGTGCTCTTCTGATTTGTCTATGAGAAAACCAGGAAAACTTTGTTATTCATGATAGCTTACATTAGCAAACCAAATACTTCACTTGTATGTGGGAACAGAATGTACTGCAAAAAAAATCTCCGAATACTGACTGAGTACATTTTGTAAGTATATGCATCTGTTTCGTTTCACATAAAGCGGAAACTATCTTATATCCATGGATCGAAGCACTTGTGGAAACTTGTAAGCTATTCACGTTACCTCCATCAGACTCTTAAAAATGTAATTGACCCAGTCATTCAAAGAAATTCGTACTTCGCTGCTTCTGAAAATCTCCTCTTATGTATGATATCAGTTGATCGCAGCCACGTAAGACAGCTTGGATTACGCCGGATTCTAAAAGCAAGGACTGAAAAATGAAGGGGGCATTGGAAAGTTTTAAGTTCAACGTATAAACTTTGATGCCAAGGATTATATTGATATGATTGTACGTAAAGATGTTAAAGTAACAGAACGAGGCATATTTCTGATTATAAACTAGGAAGCAAAATAATCTGATCAGGAGAGTCAACGTACTGACTTCAGCAATTTTCCATGTCACACACAAGCAGTAGAAAGGATTGTTAAATTCGTTACCGAGTCACCCTTACCCGTCCGTGGCACTTCTGCAAGAGTTGCATTGATAAAAACGAAAATACATTCTCAAAAGATAATGCCAAAATTTAATAATAAAAAACAAAACAAAACACAATTCAATGTGTCAGTGAAATAAGTAATGGAAACCATGTGTGATTACTATGGACTTTTGAAAAACATGAATTTCTTTTTTTTCAAAATAACGTTTAACATCCCCAATCTCAAAGAACTTTTTAATCTTATGCACAGTAAGTGTGCGTTTAAATTTTCTTCTACACCCACTTTTGATTATATTCCTAAATCTGAAAAAGTTAAACCTCTGAATCAGGCTGATGAGCTTAAAGCAGGGTGTTTAACCTTTTGCAGCATCTGGGCCACATGGTAAATTTTTTCAAGGCAGGCGGGCCGCATAAAAAAGTCAACTACATTCAAAAGTTTAGTTTTATTATGAAAATGAAAAATACATTGTATATGTAATGTATAAAATATTATAATCTTGGTATGCAATGTGATGTGGTAATTTTGAACGAAATCGAACATAATGAGATTTTTTAAATTTGGGTTGGTCTAAAGCGAATTGCTCTCGAACTTAACTAGCATTAATGATCGAATCAATCTCTCAAACCAATTTTCTATCCTAGGAAACTGTCGTAATCCGGAGGAAAGAAATTCCCGCTGCTAATGATGAATTTCCTGTTAGGCGGGAAACCAAACCTGAGCCATGTTTTTTTTTTTAATGGTGGAAGGGTACAAAGATACCCTCAACAAAATGTACAACCTAGTCAAAATTCAATATCCCAAATCAATTTCATGAAACTTTCTCAAAATCTTATCTGAAAACATTACTGCAATTGGATTAATATCGGACCTTTCAAAATTACTTAATTTACTTACGCATTGAATTTTTTTGGAAAAAAAAATCCCAAAACCGAACGGCCACTTAAAAATTAAAAATTTATGTTCCGATCTTAATATTTCAAATCTTACCCAGTCCATTAATTGTTCACAGGTTAATTCTGATAGTGTTATTCTGATAGTGTGGTTTCTGATAGTGTTTAACATTTTTCCTTTATTTTTCTGTTCCATGCGAGGCAGTTTCCTCTTATTGAAGTTCCACACTTGATACCCTATCAGGGAATGCTGGTGTGGGGCGTTCGTTTTTGCTTCCCATGCTTCAGTCCTCGGTTCGATCCTGCAAAGTGCAGTTCTGTTATCTGTACTCACGGATGTTCAAACCTGCCAATTTAATTTATTAAATATAACTTACTTATTATTTTAAACTTAATTGCCTTATTTTTTATTTCTAACATTTATTTAAACTAATTTTTTTGCCTTTTTTTTTCTTATTGTAAATATTATTTCTCGTATCCTGATTCAATTACAAAAAAAAACAATGTAATATATATTCTTCAATGTACGTACTGAGGATAAAGGGTCTTATTTTTTGATATTTTTTGGTGTCTCATGACATCTACTGTCTATGTCTCTGACATTACATTACATTAATATTTTTCTAAATATGTGTGATTTGTTTATTTTAACTAAGGTCTGTAAATTTAAAATTCTTTTTCTTTCATTCAAATTTGTATTATAAGAATATGTTACTGTAAAATTAATACGATGAAATTCGAGAAAAAATTCTACAAAATCAGTTGTTTTATAATGGCATCTAACAATTAGAAATACTTAGAATATGTAAATTTCCTGAAAAATATATTTTGAATATTTTATCTACAAAAATATATATTATTATTTTAATATACTATAGAAGAAATTTAAAAAAATACAAATTTTATCACTATTTCCTCTCTTATAAATAAAGAGTGGTGAAACAAGGACCCATTTTTAAGTAGATATTTAATTTCTCCAGTAATATATATAATTGAAACTAATTTTCATCTGTTTTTATAAGCTTCTAGGGAGTTAAAAACATACACACAGAATACAATCTTTACATACAAGGAAAATTATGTGAATTTTCACATAATACAATTATACAATTTCACATAATACTTTTCACATAATACAATCTTTACATACAAGGAAAATTATGGGAATTTTCCGCGTAAAAGAAGTTTCACAACAATGAAATAAATATTTTTGAAAAGTCTGTTAAATTTAATCTTCGCCTTCCCTTTCAAATCCATAATTCTGATGCAGATATCTGTTACTTGTGGTTACGAATCGGAGGTACAGTTCCGGGACGATGCAGGGTAAACGATTTCGGTGCGATTCATATCAACCCATAACAGGCCCTGAAACACGTAAACGGAAAGCGTTTCCCCTTCGGAGGTTCGTAAACAACCCGCCAGTGGCCCGACAAAATTCTCCCGTACTTGTCGTTCAACCGGTGCCTCCAGCACTGGCCCGATAAGCTGCCGTCAGTCCTGTGTTTGTTGGGTATATATATATATATATATATATATATATATATATATATATATATATATATATATATATATATATATATATATATATATATATATATATATATATATATATATATATATATTTATATTTATATTTATATTTATATTTATTTATTTATTTATTTATACAGTACATTTTTTTAAATAGGTGGGTATACTGTGTTTTTTCAAACAAAGGTGCGTATTTTAAGTGCCTTGTTTTCACACGTCACGTCACAGGCGAACAAAAAACTCGCAATTAAAAAAAAATACATTTTGTTATATATTAAAAATTGATTCTTAAGTTTCTTAAAATTTCGGTTATGTTAAGCGAAAACAATTCTTGAAAAAAAAAGGTGGAGATATGTCGTATCCCCGCGTACCCCCAGAAAAAAAAAGCCCTGGGCACATATATACACACAAATTAAATTTCACTGCAACCGTATATGTGTATGATATATGTGATAGAAGAAATGTGCTATAATGAGGAGGTACAGTCAGCCTGCATGTGTCTAATTAAGTAGCCTTTGCATTAATTATTCTAAACGCACCCACGCTCGCGAAACGAAAGGTTTCTTAAGTTGTTAGTAAACCATGTTTGTGGAAAAATTAATTCCACACTAAAATTTCCCTATTTAAATGGAAATTTATAGCCTCTTTCATTACGTAAGAAAACGTTCTCTGTTCACCCCCCCCCCCCCTCGCTATTCTAAGTACTTTTCAGTGCCGAACGTAATTGTCGTTTCATTAGCATTTTTGCAAATACCGTCGGACCTTCAAAGGCCTTTGTTGCCATTTCCTGCCGAGAGAAAATGGAATCTGCCTTTTCTGGAAGCATTTCCGACCGATATGGGGAGAGGGGGGGTGGACTTTGTGAAGGTCCCTTTTCGGAATTCATTCGAGGGGCTTATGAAGGAGTCTCGCATTCCGGTAAATACCCTCTCGTTGAAGATTCGAAATCGAAAAGGGGGGGGGGGGGCCAATTTGACTTAATTTTCCCCACTCCCTTTCTCCCTGCCGCTAACTTTTTTAAATGGCTGCCCTTTCACAAAGATGTGCCGCTTTTCCGGATCGGAATCATTATTGGAATATGTGATGGGACATTTTAATGGCGAGGCCGTTTCCTCCGTGTAGGCCATCTTAACTGCGATATTTGTGAAATGTGATTTTATTTATACACACCCGTATTATATACATGTTGTGACGATTTTTCTTTTCTTTATATATATTTGTAAATTCCTTGCGGTCCCGCTGCCCGCCCATATCTCCTGATTCTTGGAACGGTTGTTCAGGAGTCTTTGTCACAGTATATGGTGACCGGGAGGCAATCGCCTCGGCCACCTGTCTCGGACATCTTCTGCCGTCTTAGGATAGGGGTGGGGGCTAGTCATTAATTTTCTTGACGGACCCCACTTGTGGGTGGGGCTTTGGGGGCCTTGCTGTTATCTCGGCAAGGCCAGAGCTTGCGGTCCTTATGTTTGTATTATTAGGGGTACGAGGTGTTGGCCTCTTGTTTTTAGCAAGCCTTATTTTTGTTGGCGTTTTTCTGGGGGCATATTTTTTTATGGCGACCTTTCCGTTATAACAGTGGTCCATAGCCGAATTTTTGAGTACTTTTGCCCACTTTTCACGGGCTAAGGAAGTCTCTTCGATGCATAAGACCAAGTTCCCCTGTAGACTGCATCTACGTAGTGTTTTGTCGCGCCGGAGTCCTTTGACGATCTGGGTTTTCCGCTTGCCAGAACGCAAGAGAAGAGTATGTCATCATACACACACACTTGTATGTGTATATATACGAGATGCTTTTAGGGGATCCACTTTCTTTGAGGATTTTCAAAAGAACGTTTCTGAGAGGTTTGCAGTGAATGCTTTTGGTAAATCTGAATGGGAGGTTTGGTCCAGGGTGTATTCTGTTGACGAGAATGATCATCAAATATGGAGGTAAAAAACTTTAGATACAAGTAGACCACAGCTGAATTCTTTTGTTATTTGAATTTCGTTTCGATATACATCTAATTTACAGTAAACACAGGACAGGAAATCCTGTCGAAAAAGGTTAGACATCAGCTGCAGTTTTAAACCACCTAACCGCTAGTTTCTCCCCTTCAAAATAAGGTTAAAAAAAAAAGCTTTTTTTATCTGCGGTTTCATGTTGTTTCGCAAGTGTAATTTAGATCTATTTAAATTTTACTACTTTCTTTAAAAATATTAATAAATTATGGTTGATTAAATTTAAACAAATGAGCTAATATATATATATATATATATATATATAATTTCGGGTCTCACATTGGGTTGAAAAGTTGTGCGATACCGATGGATCCATTCGTATTATAAGGGCCTATTATAGAATCCGTCAGCGTCAGCGTTAAAGATTTCGTCGGCGCTGATTGGCTACTTCGGTCAATGATTCGTATATGAATGGTTAAAACTTTTTACGCTGATTCTTTCGAATTCTAAGTGTTCTATGCGAACAGGCCTCGTGTAATTCTGAGGTATGTATTAGCGTTTGAATGCATCATCCAAAATGTGACCACGTTTGTTACTGAATCCTATTTGAACAATGGTTCTTAATTTGATTGGAAATTGACAGTCGCTTTCAATTCGCCGCCACGTAAGAAAACATTCTCTGTGCAACCCTCGCCCCACGATCACTAATCGAAAGGATCCCCGCGGCGAACGTAATTGTCATTTCATTAGCATTTTCGGATCTTCAAGTGCCTTTGTTGCTATTTCCTGCGAGAGAAAATTGAATCCGCCTTTTCTGGAAGCATTTTCGCCCAAGATGGGGGAGGGGAGGGGGGGAGGGAAACTTTTCGGAATTCATTCCCGTGGCTTATGGGGGAGTCTCGAATTCCGGTTAATAGCCTCCTGTTGAAGATTTGAATTTGGAAAAGGGGGAGATCCAATTTTGTTCAATTTGCCACACTCTCCCGAAATCTTTTTAAGAAGGGCTATCTTTACCAGAAAAAATGCGCCACTCATCCTGGTCAGAGGCATTATCGGGATACATACATACATACATACATATATATATATATATATATTAATTAATTATATTTATTAAGTAATTTAACATATTTAAGTAATTTAGTATATATTTATTAAGTAATTTAACAATCCTTTCTACTACTTGTGTGTGACATGGAATGTTGTTGAAGTCAATAATTTGTTTCTCGTGATCAGATTCTTTTGCTTCCTTTATAAACAGTTTTAGTTTGTCATCAGAAACACCCCTTGTCATAGGAGGGTCTGTTACTTTAACATCATTCTATTCAATCATATGAATATAATCCTTGGCATCAAAGTTTAGACGTGGAACTAAATTCTTTCTGAGGCCTCCATCATTTTCCGCCCTTGCTTTTAGAATCCGGCGTAATCCAAGCTCTCTTATATTACTGCGATCGTCTAATATCATACAAAGGAGCAGATTTTCCGAAGCGGCAATGTATGCATTTCTTTGAATGACAGGGTCAATTACATTTTTAAGAGTCTAATTGAGGTAACATGAATAGCTCACAAGTTTCCACAAGTGCTTCTTTCCACGGATACAAGATGGTTTCAGCTTTATGTTAAACCAAATTGATGCATAAACTTTCAAAATGTACTCAGTCAGTATTCGGAGATTTTTTGCAGGACATTCTGTTCCCACATACAAGCGAAGTATTCGGTTTGCTAATGTAAGCCATCGTGAATGACAAAATTTTCCTGGTTTTCTCATGGAGAAATCAGAAGAGCACTTTGCAACAGAGATTGCATTATACATTTCTAACAAATATTTTGGGTCCACACTTAAATCATTCTTAATTTATAGTAATGTAATGTTATTTTCAATAGGTGAAAATTCAACCACTGGAAGTTCAGAGCAGTTTTCTAGTTGTTTAAGAATTTCTCCTCCAAATTCATTTGGGCCTTTAGTTTTTCCATCTAGGAAACAGAATAGGTGACGTAGGGGCAGTTCATTTAAATTATTGACTTCAACAACATTCCATGTCACACACAAGTAGTAGAAAGTATTGTTAAATTAGTTACCTGGTCATTCTTGTTCGTTCGTAGTACTTCTCCAAGAGATGCATTGATAAAAACAAAAATACATTGTCAAAAAATAATGCCAAAATTTGAAACGAAAAAACAATTCAATGTGTCAGTGAAATAAGTAATGGAAACCATGTGTGATTAATATGGACTTTTGAAAAACATGAATATTTTTTTCAAAATAATGTTTTGCCTTAATAGACATTACATTAATATTTTTCTAAATAAATGTGATTTGTTTATTTTTACTAAGGTCCGTCGATTAAAAATTCTTTTTCTTTCATTCCAATGTGTATTATAAGAATATGCTACTGTAAAATTAATATGATGAAAATCGCGAAATTCTACAAAATCAATTGTTCTGTTATGGCTTCTAAAAATTAGAAATACTTAGAATATGCAAGTTTTATGCCAAAATATCATATTTTGAATATTTTATTTACAGAAAATATACATTATTTTAATATACTATAAAAGAAATTAACAAAAAATACAAATATAATAACTTTTTCATAAAAATATCCATTTTGAAGCCCTTTGCGGCGCTAAAGAGAGTAGTAGAGCAAAAAAATTTTCTATTCTTAATTTTAATTTTAAAAGACAACTTTTGAAAACTAGAGCATATTCAAATTCCGAAAAAAAATTTTTCGTTCCACCGTGATTTCGGAGTGTCTTTTTAGTGCCTCGTCTTTAAGTGCCTTTATGTGTACTATTATGAAGCCTTTATGAAGTAAAACGTATTATATAATCTGGTTTAGAATATCTCTTGACTAAAAGGAATGTTTAAATTACATATTTTTCTACTATTTTGTACTACAAGTGTATTGAATTTCAAAATAATTGCGAAATTTGTCAAAAATTTAATTAAAAACAACAGTTTGCCCTTCTTGCGCTAACTGAAAACATGCACTAATTGCGCTAATATTTCATTTCCGTCTTTATTTTGTTAAAAGGCAACTTTTGAAAACTAGAGCATATTGAAATTCAAAAACAAAGTTTTTTTCGTTCCACCCTAACTATCATGGTTGTTACGAAGAGATCAACCACCACAGATCCCAGTAATCGTCATTCCTCCTGTAGGGCAGTTTCTAAATCTCTGAGAGTGGCTGGAGGTGTGAAACATCTACATACAGCACGGCCGAGGGCATCCCAAAGATTTTCAATTGGATTAAGGTCCGGCGAGTAAGCCGGCCACTCTATACGAGCAATCCTTTCACTATCCAGAAAGTTGTCAACGATGGCAGCTCTATGGGGACGGACATTCTAGTCCATTAAAACGAAAGAAGGACCAACTGCTGCAGCGTACAGTTTCACAGTGGGGTCTAGGACTTCACCTCGATACCATACAGCCGTCACAGAACCTCTCCTGTAGATGTGCAGGGTGGTGCGATATCCCAGTGAAATCCCTGCCCAGACCATGATGCTTCCACCGCGGAATGCATGATGTTCGGTGATGTTCTCGGGCCGATTGCGTGTGCCTTGTTCCTTCCAGACCCTTACACGCTTATCATCTGGTTGTAGGGCAAATCTGGACTCATCTGTAAACATAACGTTGCCCCAATCAGACACAGTCCAATTCACATGCTGGCGGCACCACTGGAATCGTGCCCCTCTGGATTGTACGGATAAAGCAACACAAACTCGTGGTACCCGGACGTACATACCATTCATGTGTAGCCTTCGACGAACAATAGTGGCAGATATCGTCTTCACACTTGTGGAGGTCGATCTTCGATTTCGCTTGGCTACAACAGAAATATATCGATCTTCCGAGGGGTCGCTACCCTTGGACAACTGGCTACAGGTCTTCAGACAACTGTTTGGCTGGTTTGGAATTGTTTCCATAATCGTAAAATGGCGGAATGATGAACGCCGAAGAAAAGAGCAACATCTGTGATAGACTGTCCTGCTTCAATGCGTCCAACAGCCCGCCACCGCTCAGAATCTTCCATTCATCTTCTGGAAGCCATAGAAACGCGTCTAGCTTGAAAACAAATCGTACGAATGTTCTAAACACAGATATTCATATCAGCACTTACTTGCAACTCCTGTAACCTTTCACAATATCGGCTTCTTATACGACTGCCTGTTTTGCATGTTTCTCGGCGCGAAACATTGATTGGCTGTTGCTTAACATATTTGCATACTTCCTTCTACATTTGCAGCAAATTTCAGCTTCTTTAATTCAGATTGGTTTACGGAAATTAACATTTTCCTCTCCGTGCTTAACTTTTGGAAGTGAGTGTATATATATATTATATATATAGATATATATAATGCGAGTTTTCCTTAACCATCCGCTATCTTAAGATCGAGTTTTGGTAAATGAAATAGTATGGACTTTGCTAATGCAAACCATCAGATAGCGTTTTCCGAATGGCTCTCCATGAAACGCCCCGGAGAGGAAGGAAGTGGATCCTTTTGCCTTGATAAAGGAAATAGAAATGGATATAACGCGAAAGAAATGTTTGTTCCCCGGTATGCTGTGCGTTTGAGGGAAGGATCGTCGAATATGGCCGCAGATAGCCTCAGGCACGATGAGATTATCGGTGAATAATTGAAGAATTGGAATGTCGTCTCGACATTTTTTCTTGGGAGTGAGTCGTGACAGAAAATTTGTCGATAGAGGTCAAACTTAACCAATAGTTTTCAACATGTTAACTGCTGGGTATTTATATTTTCAAATTATGGTCTTAAAAATGTTACGGTTTTTAATGTTCTTTATCGCCATTATAGGTTTGTGTTATAGGAACGAAAGCAATATAACTACTTCCATAACTAAAATCAACGCATTGTAGTCCATTACATTTTGGCCAGGTGATGACCCAATGGCTAGGGCGATGGCATTCGGTTCGGATCCTGTGGCTTCGAGTCCCACTGTTGTCATAGGTGTTTGTAACTGTTCGGAATCGGATTTAAACTGTAGTTCCCGGTCTAATTAGTTCTCGTGAAACCAAATGTTGACCGTAGCACTCCAAACAAACCATTGCATTGTGCAGCTAAAATATTCAACTAATTTTATTTTATTTTATTTTCACCATCCCATATAGGCCGGAAATTTTTTCTTTACCAGTAGTGGTAAATAAGAAGTTTTATTCAGGTGAGAAAATATTACTACACTGCTGGCCACCTAAATTGCAACACCAAGAAAGACAAAAGATATCACAACAAAATTTATTTTGTAGATAACATGTTGACCAAGTATCAAATGATTAAATTTATAGACTTCTGTGAAGTGTGGTTCCTGCCAAAATCAGTAGCCAGAGTAGCCGCCATTGTTGGAGATCACCGCTGCCACACGCCTCGTCATTGATTCAAAGAGACTTTGGATGAGTTCTTCGGGTACATCAGACCAAGCAGCTTCCACACGTTGCCAAAGTTGATCTGCTGTTACAGCTGGGGATGGAATCTGGGTCAATCGTAGAGCAACCATGGACCACATGTTTTCTATCGGCGAAAGATCCGGAGAGCGAGGCGGTCAGGGAAGCAATTCAATCTGGCGATTGACGAAGAACCGTTGGACAATGCGTGCCACGTGTGGTCGCGCATTATCCTGTTGAAATATGGCTGTGGACAAGCCCTGAAGGTAAGGAAGGACAACTTGCTCCAACACCTCGGAGATGTACCGCTGGCTGTTTAAAGTACCGGCAATGCGTACTAGAGGTGTGCGAGAGGGATATCCAATACCGCCCCATACCATAATACCCGGTGCAGGACCAGTGTGGCGGTGCATAACGCAGCTGTTCAGCATCCTCTCTTCACGGTGTCTCCAGACTCGAATGCGACCATCGTGGTGTTGCAGACAGAAGCGTGACTCGTCAGTAAAGACAATTTCATTCCATTCTGCCGTCCACATCCTTCTGTCATCGCACCATTGGCGGCGGAGACGTCTGTGGTTCTGCGTCAAGGGTAGACACAGCAATGGACGTCTTGCGGACATACCACTCTGCTGTAAACGGCGTCGAATGGTACGAGCAGACACTGGATGATGCGTTACAGACTGCATGTGCTGTGCTATGGTTCGTGATGTGACTGAGCGATCCGTCACTGCCATGCGCACAATTTGCCTGACATCACGTGAAGTGGTGCGCTGAGGTGGATGCGATCTAACACGCCGGTCCGTCGTACCCTCCTGCATCCAACGATCACATATCCGCATTACACTTGTTTGGTTTCGTCCAACACGACTACCGATTTCCCTGAAAGATAATCCACAATCTCAGTAGGCCTTTATCCTTCCTCTGTCGAACTCGAATACTTGATCAAAAGATGATCTCTGTTTTCGACGAGGCATAATTGATCGTTTTTTTTGAAAAAACCACATGAAAAACACAATTGCCGAACTTGATATCGTCGAAATCTCCAAGCCTTAAATAGCGCTTTGAAGTGGCGCCACAGGCGCGCGTGATGTGCGTCTGCGCTGAAATTCTAATCATTTGCATATCTCACGTCCGCTAATGCATGTTGTAAATTTCATGTTATTTGCATGTATCCTTCAGGGTGTTGCATTTACAGTGGAAAGCAGTGTATATCGGAAAAGAAGTTTTCATTATAAATCTTTTGGAAAATAACGAACGAATGGAACGAGAAGAGTCCATCGAAAATGAAATTGCTGAAAAAGTAGTATTATGTATTCATCACTTAGCTGTCTACTTTTGTAACGGCGATAAATGCATAAAACGAAAATAAGATTAATAGTAACATTCAACTCACAAAAAATGACAATAGAAAACCTGATATCGTACTTAAATAGATAGATTCCCAAAGGATATCTAAATACAGGGTCCGACAGAATGGACTAATAGAAAATCAGGGCCTGTATATACATATGTATATACACAGGCATATATATATATATATATATATATATATATATATATATATATATCCCATTTCAAAGGTTGATAAAAAACGAACGAAACAATTTACAGAAAAAAACTTTATAATCTCGAAAAGTATTAACAATCCATTTTTTTTTTTTGCATTGGGTTTTAGAAATAACGTCACCCAGGTGACGTCCGTTATTTCAGATGTCCCGCCGAAGCCGCTCTCTAAAGCTTTCCCTTACTGAACTCCGGGATAGTGTCGGCAAATTCCATATGTGATGACAGAAATGCGTTAAACTGGGCAGTCATTTTAGATCTCATGTGTTACTAATTGGGTATCCTTGGAATTCATCATTTAGCCCTTCAGCGGGCGCGCCAATTTTCGGAACACCAGCAGGCGCGCGTGGCACAAAGTGCAACGTCTCTTTCAACCTTGATTATTCCTTTTGTATGAAACTTTTTTTTTCAAATTGAAAATAATAATTCTGCGTTTTATGACAAGATATAAAATGTTGATAATAATGAGATGTATTTATAATTATAGGCCGAAGAATGCAGATACAATCGCCTTATTTCGAAACTGTCCGGTTTAATGCATCTAAGGACAACTTGCGAATCGATTCCTATTACGTCTAAAAAACCTAAAAAAATTAGATTGTCCATCTTCGTGATATGCGGAATACCGTGTAATAGCTACACATTGGATCGACTCCATCAACTCCAGTTTTTGTCGTATTGTAATACAGTGTAATCGCTAGTTTACCACGGTTAAATCATGACTAACAGTGAATGGAAAGGAATACAAGGTCATAAAATCAGACCTGCATCAGAAAGGGTGTAGCTATAGATAGAAACTGCTTAGAACATTAAAACCTTACTTATAAAAACAAACCATTCAAAATAAAAAATGTTGCACTTTGTACGAGCCCGCTGAAGGGTTAGATATACCCAGGTCTGATTCTGACGTAGCTACTGACTCTTATTGGCTGAAAATTGAATGACACTTTAAAATTCCATACCCACTTCACGGATTAAATTGGAAATTAAATCTCTTTCAATCCGCTTCCACGAGAGAAAACGTTTATCCGCGCAACCCCAGACTCGATGGCTGATCGAAATGCTTTCCGCGCCGAACCTAATTGTCCTTTAATTAGCATTTTCTCAAGGACGGTTGGCCTTTGTTGCCATTTCCTGCGTCCGGAAATGGAATCCGCCTCTTTTGGAGCCATTTCCTCCCGAGGTAGGTAAAGCGTCGTGAAGGGTCCTTTTTCGGAATTCATACCCGGGATTTTTTGATTGAGTCCCGAATTTCGGTTAATACCCCATCTTGTTGAAGCACTTAAGATTGCCTTTGAAAAAAAGAGATTCAATTTTATAGCATTAGCCATTCTCTTCTGCCATCTCCCAAAAATGGCTTCCCTTTCGGAAAAATGCGTCGCTCCTTACCGGGATATATATATATATAATGCGAGATGTGTCCTGTAGGGTCGTTTTTTTCTGTCGGCCATCTTATGTGCGAGATCTGTGAAACGAAATAAAATGGCGTCGGAGAGGATCGAAGTGGATGCTTTTGGAGAGGAAAGAAATGGATATATTGTGAATAAGTGTTTGATTGGGGGTGTATTATATTTGAAGGTAGTATCAGCGATGACGGAGGCAAATAAATTAAGGTAAGGTACACCGGGGCATGTTGGCCATAGGGGCACGTTGGTCCATCTGCGATATATCTCAAACTATCCGGTAGATTACGTTACTAGCTAAGCGACGTGTGTCTTAGCACGTCTTCTTTCACCCATAACAGCGTCAGCAGCCAAGTGGCAATCAAACGAAAGCCACTTTAAATTTTCACTGAAGTGAGTTGCTTTTTTTTTTGCACTTATAAATAATCGTTTTTGATGTGTTTCTAAATTAAAGTTTCACTTAGGTGAATAGTAATCTAAAAGATCGTTTGTCAGAGCTCATTTTCTACCTACTGATTTGAGAAAAATATTAACAGAATATTTGATACCACGATTAAAACTCAAAATGACCGTATGGGGCATGTAGGCCCAGTGACCCAAGATGCCTCGCAGTCCAATAGTTTTTTCTCTACATTCATAAGCCTGTAAAAGTGAATAAAATTGTCAATAAATCAGGAGAAGACTGGATTCAATGTACCAGGTGCAATCGTTGGGCACGTGAATCACGTGTCACTGTGGACACGATATTTTATGTCTGCATTCATTGTGATGAGGAGAAAGATCGATGAAGGCAGTAGTTAAGGTGGAAAAAATACATTTTTCTTATCCTTTGTGTCTTTTATATACCATATTAAAAGCACATTTGATATTTTATGTGTTTTTTTCATTTCCGTTAGAAATTCAAAATTCAAACAAGCTTCAAGGATATGTCTACCTAAAACCCTCTCTGTGGTTCTTCGAAATTGAATCAAGCCGAACCATTAATTCTATTTTCACTGCCATACATTACGCCGCTTATTTGAACTCCCAGACATTTTAATTGTTGAATCTTATATTTTAATAACCAAAATCCCGTTTTAAGGTCGCGCGATCACCCCCCATATTTAATAGCCTTACACACACACACACACACACACACACATATATATATATATATATATATATGTATGTATATATATATATATATATATATATATATATATATATATATATATATATATATATATATATATATATATATATATATATGATAATTTGCACATTTTGTCGAACTTCTGGAAAAGTAATCGACATATATTAATGAAATTTGATATGGGTACACAGTTGTACGAGTGTAATAGAAAAATATTACCTAACAACAGTCATGGTATGCATTCATGATCGTCAATTAGCCCCATTAGCGCAGGAATGTCCAAAACCCACATTCCAATACCTAACGTACTGGAAAAGAGGTAGTTTGATGAGTCACTGTGGCAATCGTTCCTACTCCTACAGTATCGTAATTTTCAGCTCCTGAATGGTTCTCAGACGTTTTGGAAAGCTGAAATTGATCTCCAAAGAGAATCCAAGACACGTTTCGGTCACGAAACGTGTCGACGTGTGTGTCGATTGGGGCCAAGCAGGATATCTGCTTGGCCCCAATCCATCCTGCAATTATCCTAACTTTCAAGATTATCGTTGACTAGGTAAGCCTTACATGGACAAACGTTGCCTTTCATAAAAATAAACCGAGTGTCAACGGCGACTCTGAAAAATCGAACATAGGTCTGTAAGATCTCATCCTTATATTCTCATCAGTCAGGGACTAGGGACGGGATATTGATATCGATATTATCGAAATATCGATGTTTCCTTTCGATATTAGATATTATAATATCGATATTTGCTTTCTGATATTATTGGAATATCGATATTATATTCCCGTCATTATCGATTACACATTTCAAAAGAATGTATTTGAAATAATTATAGTTTATAAAAATTTGTGTTGAAAAATCACAAAACCAAAGGGAAAAAATAAATGAGTGATTTAAGAAAATTATACAGAAAAATTATAAAATTAATTAATGAGGGCCTATATTCAACTGTTGATAGAAATGGATTAGATAAAATATATAAAACATTGTTAAATAAATGTTATAGGCCAATTCCACCATGAAGTTTACTTCCTGATAGTTTAATCTTAAAAGTCTTTTTCATCCGATGTACTAATGTGTATATGGTTACTCCCTAAGACAAACATATTTTGAAGCTCTTGGCTGATAGTGTTTTGATTTGGAGATTTTTTTAAATTTAAAGGATAAAACTTGTTTGATTTTAAATAAAGTTCTATGAGGACTGCCTGAGATCGATCCAAAAGGTGGCAAATTAATCCAATAAGAATAAAAATTGATGGTGGAATTGGCCTATAACTTTTCAACAAGATTTATTCAACAAGATTTATATACAAACACCATCCCTTCTGACTAAGGTGGTTGAAAGTCAGTTTCACTATTAAACCTGCCAGAAAGTTTCATATCAATCAAGTAAACAAGGCTAAATCTTTTGAAATATCTCCGTACCTTGGGTCCGTACCCCATATTAGAGTCATTTTATGTTAGATCTTACAATGTGGGATCTAGACATTCCTTCTCTGATGAGCCTAACTGGCTATCAGGAGTTCGTATACCATGATGGTTGTACGGTATAATATTTTTTCTTATATATCTGTGTACCCATAAAAAATTTCATTAAAATCGGTCCATTTCTTTTCCAGAAATTCGACAAAATTGTACAAAATCTTTAAAAACCCTTTGAAGGGCGCCGTTTGCACAGTGCAAACGCCTAAATCTAGTCTTTTTATATCACTTGCATTCCATGTATTCCAATTAAATGTACAGGTAAATGGTTAGTACTGCCACCTGTTATTAGTTTAAGTATGTATAAACATTTTGCAACCTTCAATTGGAAAATTTTTCAAGATTCTTTAGTTTAAAAAATCGGGGAAAAAAAGTCTCCAAAAGTCTGCAAAAGGTGGAAGTGTTTGTCCCCGAAAGGGTAAATTTTGAAAAAACCGTGTTTATATATCGTCGCTCATTTGAATCGGAGTCATTATCGGAATATATCGCTTGCATTCCAATGTTACGTACTGTGACGTCACGCATGTAACGTGCGGTTCTCACGATCTGCGAAGAAGCCCTTCCACAGCTGCAGGCTTTAAAAACTTTCCCACATGTTTGCACAACATTCTAAAATTCTGTGGGGATTAAAAGGCTATCTTGACTGCCAGAGTCGTCGTGCCTGGTTTTCTGCTGGTTAAGCCCCAGTTTGATCTTCACCGACTAAATCGGCGAAACGCCGCCTCCCCTCCTCATAAAAATGTCACCGCATCCAAGACTGCCTGCGAGCACGAAATTCCTCGTGTTTTCTCTCATCGCCACCGGCGGAGGTTCCAAACTGGGTACTGTCCGACCACAGTACGAAGAACCACGGTTGGCATAGTGCCAAGACGATTCTATTCACGCTATAGGTAAGGCTGCTTAGGAAGGAGGGGGAAAAGTCTCGTATTCTCTCGACATACTTTAGAATCGGTTACTAACTGCGCTTGCTTGCTTTTTCCTCATCTGTTATTTTGATTATTATATTAAAATTAATGGATCCTTTACCCAACGCAACTGCTCGGAATATTTCGTAGTGATTGTAAACGTATAATACACAATGTAATTAAATTGTGTGATAAAGAAACACTAGAAAGAAATGTTATTGTTCAAGTTTCGCAATCCCTAAAGAGAGCTAGTAAAATGACCGGGATATCAATGTCCAGTGTAAGAAGAATACGCAGAGAAGCAAAGGGTGAAGAAACTCTAAAATTTGGATCTCCGAGAAAACGTCAGAAAAAAAGAACCACCGAAAACGTAGCTTTAGATAATTTTGATTGTGATGTAATCCGAAAATATCCACTCCAATAAAACTCCTATTTTTTAAATAGATTTGCTTCTTTCTTTTTATTATTTTGAAATTATTATTCACATATTCGATCAAAAATAAAGTTTTAAAAAATAACTTTAAAATTGCGGACAAAAAGCAGTCTGAAATGCACTCCGTATTTCATAAACAAACACATCCGAAAATATGACGTTTTCCCCTATTTTCTAAGTAGACTAGCTTTTCTCGCGCATGCGCAACAGCTTCCAGGGACCTAGCTTCCGTGGTCGGACAGTATATAGGCGAGACTCTTGTTTTGTTTGGAGAGAGCCCCTGTAACATCTGGGCTAGAGCGACTGCGGAGATTTCTGCTCCCTGAAGCCTGAGTTGTCGCTATTAACATCGTTTGCACCAGTCTGGTGATACTGTAAACTGCTCTAACCAACACTTCTCTTGTTATGTTTGTTTAAATAAATGTTAAGATTTTCTTTACTTCTGGCCTGCTAATTCAGACCACTCGGATACCACGCCAGTTGAACACGTTTCGCATCAATATGCTACAGTATGATCATTTTGATAACTAATAGAACATTCTCTGAAATCATTTGGCTTCGAAGTCTAGACTTCTGACATTTGCCAGGATCAACAAATTAGCAAATTTTTCATCGAAATATAAGCGTGAAAATTATTTTTGTGTCTTAAAATTTACACGCTCATCCGGCCGTGCTACTAATTTTAAATTTTTACATTTTTTCCAATTCCTACTATTAGTTCACACTCTCCCTATATCTATATATATAAAACAGTTCCGTAACTGACTCATTCATTCATTCATTCATTCACTGACTGACTGACATACAACGCACAGACCAAACCGCTGGACCTAAAGGGCTGAAATTTTGCATGGCGATTCTTCTAATAGTGTAGGGGTGCACTAAGAAAGATTTTTCAAAAATTCTTCTTAGATTTTTTTAAATTAAATTTTTAAGCTGTTTTTTAAACTATTTTTAAGTTTGCATTTAAAATAATACATTGCGGATTATAAAATTTATATCACGAGAAAGATCATAAAAATTCCTTCAAAATGAAATCTTTTTCGAACCTTTACCTCGATTTTCTGATTTTTGGTGAATTTTTAAAGATTAATTTCTAGAATTTTATTTATTAAATGTTGATCACGTGATTTCTTTTTCTGGTACTTTCAATAAATTTATCGTCACGTGCATAACAACTAAATAGACAAAAATGATATTCTTTTTCTTTCTAATGCATCAGACGATTGGATATTATCCAAAAAAAATAAATATCCCTTACGATTTTTTTATAAATATATATATATATATATATATATATATATATAGGCATTAATTGCATACATTGACCGTTGTATTTAATTTGAATGTACTCCGTAGCGAAGCGCGGGTTTTCAGCTAGTATATATATATATATATATATATATATATATATATATATATATATGTATATCTTGTTCAAATTTTCAATCTTTAATATAATGCTTTTTATTCATCCACTCAAGTTCAAATACATTTCTTTAAACTTGTAGTGGATGACACTTGGTGATAATACAGATTTTCAAATATTAATTCATTAATTAAATTTAATTAATCAATTTTAGTTTTAGACCTAGAGCGTCTCTTGCTCTTGAATAGTAATTTCCCTCTTGTTACTGTGTAAACAGTAGCACTGTGGTAGCGCGGGCTCCTCCCGTCTTGTAGTTTGCGGGATCGAATCCCCAACCTGCCAAACTTTTTCTCTCTCCCCCCCCCCTAATCTCGTACAGTAGGCAAGGTTCTGGCAGGCAATCCTTTTTTTCAATTCCTACTATTAGTTCACACTCAAATTTTTCTTTCTTGACCTAAGTAGGAATTGACTTAATTTTTTTCATATTATTTGTTTTCTTCTTCCTTAGCTCACGTGATTTGGGCGATAAGACATCGGAACAGAACATCATTTTGAATAGTTAAGATTTGTGCAAGGTATATCAGTAAGATATCAAGATGACACAATTTTCATAAATCAAAAACGTTACATAATGTAGATGTCAAGAGGTTCGATGAGGCATTTGTAACTTTAATTATTTGCAACAAAAGAAAGAGGAAAATTTAAATAAATTTGTCTAAAGTGTTTAATTCTGAAATAAGGGTTTACATCAGGTAATTTCTAACAGTGACCAGGTGGACCCTTTGGGGATCTATTGAAGTTTAAAAAGGGTCTATAATATTCCAGTCTATTGGGGGGGGGGGGGGGGTTCTTGATAAATTTTTCTGTTTTAAAATTTAATTTAATATTTTAAGAGTGTAATTATTAGATAATAATATTCGTTTTAAAATGTATAAAAACAGATTTGCATAGGGCGGAGTGATCCACGCATCTCAAGTCGAATCTCATGACACTTTGCCATATGCTTCGAATGCCGCCGTCGGCTTTTATTTATGTACTAACACTAAACAGAACAGGGGAAATCCACCGGACCTTAAGCAGCACATGGGTCCTCCCGATGCAACCAGTCAGAAGCAATTCCTTTTGTTCTTTTGGCAATGTTTGTGCCATTACAATCTGTGTTTCTGAAATCCTGTTTACATTTGTGAAATTAAAAATTAAAATAGTACAAAAATAATAAAACATAAACCAAATGAACCACATTTTCTAATTTTTTGTTCATATTCTTAGTCAAATTGTTACTTAGTCAATTGTCATGTAGTATGCTGTATATTATAGAGAAAAATGTGAGGGGGGGGGGTCGATAAGAAAATCATTCTTTTAAATGGGGTCGATGTGGGAAAAAGGTTGGGAACCCCTGGTTTAAATGATATAACAAGTTAAAATAAATAAACAAAGAAAGAAAGAAAAATAAATATATATATATATATATATATATATATATATATATATATATATATATATATATATATATATATATATATATATATATATATATACAGTGGAATCTCGATCTATCGTTTTTCAAGGGACCGACTGAACTGAACAATAAATGCGGGAAAACGATAGATGCGAGAACATAATAAAGCAATATGATCGTTGGGATTGGGTCGAATAATCGACACATACGGGAAAACGAGGATTCGGGGAACGATCGATCGAGATTCCACTGTATATATATATATATATATATATATATATATATATATATATATATATATATATATATATATATATATATATATATATATGTGTGTGTGTGTAAAGTTCAACTGCAACCGTCTCTGTGCATAAGATATTTATGGAAGAAATGTACTAAATTGAGATGTCTATTTAGATCGCACAAGTATCCAATTAAGTTACCTTTGAATTCAGCATTTAAAATGTACCCTCGCTCATTTCTAAAGCAGCGAATCAATCGTGTTTGCAGAAAATTAATGACACCGTAAAATCTCATATCCACTTCCCCGATTTAATTGGAAATTAATAAACGCTTTCATTCCGACGCGAAGTAAGAAAACCTTTTTTTTCAGAACCCTGAACTCGAATACTTTTCCGCGCCGAACATAATTGTCCTCTTTATAAGCATAGCCCTAATTAGCATTTTCGCAAATACCTTCGAATCTTCAAAAGCCTTTGTTGACTTTTCCTGCCGATGGAACCCCAAATGGAATCCGCCTTTTCTGGAGGCATTTCCGCCCGAACTGTGTGTGGGGGGGGGGGGGGGGGGGGGGGGGACTTTGTGAAGGGCCCTTTTAGGAATTCATTCCATCGGCTTATGACGCAAACTCGAATTCCGGTTAATACTCTCCTGTGGAAGCGCGGACTGTTCGCCTTTAGAAAAAAAAGGGAGATTCAATTTTGCTTCATTTTCCATTCGATTTCCCTTTTCAGAAAAATGCGTCTCTCATTTCAATAGCAGTCATTATCGGGGTATAGGATGTTAGATGTTCGTGGTGGATTCTCTCTCTCTCTCTCTGTCGGCCATCTTAAGTGCGAGATTTGTGGAATCAAGAAAATTTTTTTAAACGGACGTCACTGATTGTGTCAATCGGATCGCGTATTTTAACTGGTTTCGATAAAGACTTTCGGAGATTATGGAAATGGATGCATTTTGGGTCAATGTAGAAAAAAATAAAATATCCAAAATGTGATTGATATACACAGAGAAAAACAAGTTGGTTGGTGAACTCATTTTACCATATTGAAATCCACTGCCCAGGGGAACTCGCTTTTCATGAGTTGAACAACCCACTTTGGAAAGTGGGATATACAACTAACTTCCAGAAACAAGTACATTTACCTGCCTTTGCGGGTTCAAAAACTTATTAAATGGGTTTATTAAGAGCGTTGTTTGTTGAGCTTCGACCGTCCAATACATTCCTGTCACGTGTCGCAACCGTCTGCCATCTAGTGGCGGTGAAAGGGAAGGTATCAGTCGAGCATCCAGTGTGACAGTTGTATGAGAAAATTCTGTATACAGCAAAGCGCCATTTTGTCCGATTTGTCCAACGTGCGAAGAGGCATGATCATTGGAGCTCGGCTAGCTGGACCGTCCGTGGCGAGAATAGCCAACATTGTGGGTGTTTCAAGTACCACTGTGTCAAGGATTATGCCAGCCTACACAGACCTGGGAAAGGTGTCCTCTGCGAACCAGAACAGGGGCAAAAGTCGAAGCTAGCTGATCGAGATAGACGAATGTTGAAGAGGATAGTCTCCCGAAAAAGCAACTGCCGCAATTCAACTCCGAGATGATCACCCATCTCCAGAACCCCGTAACCACAAAAAGTATTGCAGGAGATCCTATGGCAGGAGCTGCATGCTGTGACCATTGAGTGGCTATACCAAAGACTGTAGCGTTGCTGCAGAATGCTATGAAACGACGACAGCCGTGCCGAGACATCTAAAACTACTCACAACGTTAATGTGAACAGGTCATGAGAACAGGTCTGATGAATCACAATTTACATTATTTCAGACCACCGAACGTGTGTTCGTCTGGCGAACACCGGCAGAAGCATTTCCTGTTGACTGTCTGGTTCCTTCCGTGAAGCATGGAGGGAGCTCTGTGATGGCGTGGGGCACAATGTCTTCAACTGGTTTGGGGCTAATCGTAGTCCTGATTGGGGAAGATCACAGCAAGCATTATCGCAGTATTCTCGTAGATCATTTCCACCTTATGTTTCAGACTCTGTTTCCTGGAAAACGTCCTGTGTTCCGTGACGACAACGCCCCTGTTCACAGGGCTCGCTATGATCAAACGTGATTAAATTACGGTGATCATGAATTGGAACATCTCTTGTGATGTTCTCAGTCCCCTGATCTCAAGATCATTGAGCCTTTGTGAGTTTTTTTAGAGAACAAAGTCCGTGCTCGGTTTCCTGTTCCACGCAAACTATCTGAGCTCAAGACCGCTTAGCACGAGGAATGAGTACGAATTCCTTTAAACTTTTTGCACGACCTTTATTTATCAATTAATTCAACGTCGAATGCAAGCTGTAATTAAGGGCAAGGGGAGCCCAAACCCCTAATAATAAAAAAAATGCCTTCTGTCACAGATGTTCCTATTATTCTGTCCTAAATACGTTTATATATATATATATATATATATATATATATATATATATATATATATATTCATATATATATAGTATATATATATATATACAAGGTACGCCCATACAGTAACCGGAATTTTTTTTATAAATAAAAAAAATATTTCTCATCCTTCAAATAAATATATCTCCTTCAAAGGGGTCTATACAATTTTTCCACTATTTCTTCAGGTAATCTAAACACTGTTTATAGGCTTTGGAACTTACCGTTCGTAAAATACGCGCAACATTTGATTTATATACAGTGGCTCCCAAAAGTGTTCTTACTGTACCGTAATAAGACAGCTAGTTAACAAGAAAAATAAAACTTTATTTTATATTGACGAGACGAGGGGCAACACAGCACAAAAATTGGCGTGGAACACATCACATTATAATTGCAGCATAATATCTCAGCTACCCAACATAATGGAAAAGTGACTAGGATATCACCTCAAAAACATCGGTGTAGCACGAACCACCCTTCTTTTTTCTCTCCTCGTTCGATCTCCTTTTTCTACTTCACTTTAGCTCGCTGTCATTAAAAGACCGTAATCCGGGTCTCGATCGGGAAGTCGTCACAGTAGACTTACTATTTTCAATGAAATAGGGGTCTATCCTTTACTTAAAATGAATATTTCAAAATAGGTCTTTAATAATGAGATCTATAATCTATTCTTAACAAAACTACATGAAATATTTTAAAAACAGAATAAAACTTTTTTTTAAAGAAACCACTAATCAAAAAGTTACAAAAACTTTGTCTCACAAAAGTTATCGTACACTTGTAAAAAGTCTCTACATATTAGTAAATATTCTAATTTTTTGTTAAATTAATATTTAGTAGGTCATCCTTTAGAATCCACAACAGATTTTAAACGGCTGGGAATAGATTGCACTAGTTCTTTTGTAATTTCTGCATTATTCATCCATTCTTCCATCATAATTGTTTTTAGTTCGCTTTTCGTGTGACTGTCGTGTTTTTGTACTCGAACCTCCAGTTCTCTCCAAATATGTTGCATTGGGTTTAAATCTGGCGATTTAGGTGGTGTTTTCAAAACTTGTGGACAATTATAAAGACACCAGAGGCGAACGTTGAAGGCTGTGTGCTTAGGATCGTTATCTTTAAAAAAATAAAGTTGTTTCCAATACCCTAATATTAGGCTGATAATTTTAAATTGTCTCTTAAAATATTTATGTAAGCAGCATGATTCATTATGCCATCAATAAATACCAAATTACCTAGTCCTGATGCTGACATGCACCCCCACACGAGGACACCTCCACCGCTATGCTTAACTGTTCCTACTAAGTTCTTGGGATTAAGTTCCTCATTTTTCTTCTCCAAACAATTATACGCCCATCGGAACCAAAAATGTTAAACTTGCTTTCTTTGGCAAATAAGACATTATTCCGATAAGTTTCGGGCTTATTTATCATTGATAGTGCGAAGGAAAGCCTAAGCTTTCTGTTTTCCTCACTCACAAAAAATTTTCTATGGGCAGAATGCCCATGTAATCCAGCTGCTCTCAGAACTCGTCGAACAGTTTCAGGTGAAATTGAAGTAGAAAATGTTTCATTAAATTCTGCAAATACTTTTACAGCCCTCAAACGTGGATTTTTCACAAATTTTCTTATTACAAATCTCTGATCGCGTTTTGTTAACTTTGCCGGACGACCTTTTCTTAACTTGTTTTCGATCCGATTTTCTTCTTTAAAGCGTTTTGTCACATACTGCACAGTAGAATGGGTTAAATTAAGTAATTTAGCAATATTCCGAACTGATTTACCTCTACTATGATGAAAAATAATTAATTTTCGAAAGCTGTCTGTTGTTTCATGACGACTACTAGCCATTTTTTAATAATAAATAGAATATTACGGAGTAGGCAGGCAATCATTAAAGCCAAACGATATATTAAATGCTACCCCAATTCAAAGATAAAAATAAAGCGCCGGACGATAATTTTAATTATGAATTTATCCGAAAATATTTCAGTGTACGATGACTTTTGTGAGATAAAGTTTTTGTTACTTTTTGATTACTGGTTTCTTAAACATAAAGTATTACTATGTTTTCATAATATTTCATGTAGTTTTGTTAAGAATAGATTATAGATCTTACTACTAAATACCCATTCTGAAATATTCATTTTAATAAATGGATAGACCCTTATTCTATTGAAAATCGTAAGTGTACGAACACTTTTGGGAGCCACTGTATATATATATATATATATATATATATATATATATATATATATATATATATATATATATATATATAAAAAAAAAAAAAATTGTAAAATGTCTAAAACTATTTATAAAAAATGTAAAATTTGGTAGATGTCTGGGTTTAATTTATGCCTTGTTGTAACATGACATGCTGTTGATGAATGACACTTGGTTCAACTAAATAATTTAATTAATCTTAGCCTTATCTTTAGTAATTTGGTTTTGCTATTTATTATTGCATTTGTTGTGGGACTGATGTGTTTTGCCTGAAATTTAGTTAGCCCTTTTTCTATTATATGGCATAGGAGATTCTTTTGTTTAATTTGGTTTAAACTAGTTATGTAATTAGTTTACTCAAGATTTTAATCATCATGATCTTTTATTGAATTGTAAATAGTAATTTGTTAATAGTATATTGTGTATTGGTTTATAAATAAATTATATATCTAAAATTACAACTTATATTTTATTGATTTGAATAGTATTTGTAATGTATAATCTAAATTAATTAATCAAGATTAATAATTTGATAAATATTGATATGTATAATTGACATTTTAATCTATAATACTTATATAACATTATCTTCTAATGTATTGTAATATGGTTAATACATGAATTATAATACTCTAAAATAATTCATCATATAATCTATAGTTATGTATATTGGTGTTAACATTTTATTTTACTCAAGATTTACAACATTATATACTATTGTTTTATTAGCTAATTATTTATTATATAATGTTTATTAGACATCTTATTGATTTGTTTATTGGTTGATAATGTATATTTTACTCATGAATAACTATATATTAATTTATAGATATGTTTATGAGTTTAACATTTAATCGAGATTAATTTTTCCACTTTATCTTCTATTGATTCATTTTTAATTTTTATTTTACTTATGTATATCATCATATTATTTTATTGAATTGTTAATATTATTTGTGTAATGTAAATAGGTAAAATCATTAATTATTTTAAGCATGTTAAAAATTAACTTTCTAAGAATAGTTAATAACATTATTAGTGTTTAAAATAATATTAATCAAAATATACTACTATTGTTTAGTTGTTGTTACATAAATTGTTCTATTCTCTTAAGCTTTTTACTAAGCTAATATGTAGGTTCAATTGAACCTATACTTTCTTAATATGAGTTATAATAAAACATTTCTAGCGACTGGCAATTTGGCATATCATTCTAATGATGTCAATGCTCGGTACATTGATACTTATTGGGGTATCAATGGATCGTCATACAGTTACCAATCAACTTCATCCTCTTTCTCTGTGCCCTCTCCATGTTATAATGTCAGGCAAAAGGCGTTGGTTTTTGATAAATGCACTAATAAGCTATGTAAAACTTGTCCCCTTGCAGATAATTCACAAATACAAGTAAATTCAAAAAAACAAAATTTCTGCAAAACTTATAATTGTATATACAAACTAACTTGTAATTGTTGCCATATGGAATATATAGGACAAACTTCTAATCCTCTACATATTAGAATAAATTTACACCGTTCTAATATAAAAAAATATAATACGCTAAATAGTCATCCACTTAACATTGAATTTGATCACTTCAAAAAACATAATTTTGAAAATATTGTAATCACCATACTAGATATAATTCAATCACCCTCTGAAAGGTTATATTATGAAAATATATATATGCAAAAACATAAAACTCTCTTTCCATATGGCCTTAATCAAATGTTTAAACAAAAAAATATAGTTAAATTTAATTTTACTGATGTGTCAGCTCAACCTATTTACCCTTATCTAATTGAAGATACACAGTCCTCAAAAAGAACTAAAAGAGGTAAAAGTAATAATAAAAGTAAGACTTTTGATAGTAACATATATAAAACTGCCTTATTAAGTTTTCAGGATAGGTTTATAATTGATTATAAATATAAAATATTAAAGCTTGGATTTTTTCTATCGTTAAAAACATATCATTAAGCTTTATCAACTATTTTTAAATATGAAACTAAAGAATTATCATTATCAGCATCTGGTATATGATTTAATACTAACAAGGGCAAAACATTTAAAAATAAACTTATATAAAAAACATAATTCATATAATAACACTTTTTGTGTACTAAATTTTACTAACCTTAAACTTAATTATATTAACTTCAATAGTATATTTGATAAACTTCATGATATGTTTCCTATAAAAGAAATAAAAATAAAACGTGCCTTTAAATATACTCTGCCTATGGGTAGACGTATATTTAACTATAATCAGGTATCAAAAATTTTTCTGAGTCATTAAATTTAACTTGTGTTTGTCATCTGCCATTTACAATAGTTATTTAGATACGACACATGGTCATGTAATAACAGGCAATATGGATATTGTGGAAGATGATGCACTGCGAGATTTGATGAATTTAGGAACTAAGTTTAGAATACCTAGTACTAATAATAATAAGAAAATCATTAGTTTCTTAAATGCTGATTTAGATAAATTTATTTACAAAATAGCAATTAATTATTCTGTACCTACTGAAGCTTTCAACCCTTGGAAAATTAATTTACTAAAACTAGTACAAGCTAAATTACCCAATAATAGTAATAACATTAATAATACTTATAAACACTTTAAAGCTGCTATTACAAAATTACAAGATGACTTTATAGTCACTTATGTAGATAAAGCAGCCAACAACTATGCTATAATTTGTAAAAAATACTTTGCCATATGTTTAAAAAAACAGTTAGAAAATAGTGATCTTTTTCAGCCATTAAATGAAACTACTAATATTATTATTAAGAAAATCATTGCTAAATATAAACTGCTAGGTATTTCATCTAACATTTATCATTTTCCTTATATAACTTTAGTTCCAAAATTTCATAAAACACCTATTGCTTTTAGAGCAGTAACCTGTGGTCATAATACTTATGCTACAAAAGCAAGTAAATTATTATTAAAATACCTTAAATTAATCTATAA
>CAJRAI020000174.1:0-12500 GCA_907164885.2 Dolomedes plantarius | reverse complement strand
ACAAATCGAGATTCCAATTATATATATATATATATATATATAACAAATAGATGCAAGAGAATACCAGTAATAGCCCTAAAGCTACTTGCAGCGAGGAACAAATTACATGAAATGAAAAGTATGAAAGTATGATATATATATATATATATATATATATATATATATATATATATATATATATATATATATATATATATAAGTGTGTGTATGTGTATATATAGTATGTAAATTCACTGTATACCAATAATTGTCCGGACACGTGTGAGGAAATTTTTACGAGATTTTTATTATTCTAGTAAGGGGAAGGTCCACCTTCGGAGTTGATTACAGAGAATACCCTTTTATGAAGACTTACGACCTATTTCTATTAATTGTACAATGTGGAATTTTTCTCCATTCTCCATGGAAAGCCGATGAGACTTGAGTCACAGAACTAGGGCGTGTTGTTCTGGATCTCAATCGTTGTTCCAATTCGTCCCAGAAATGCTCGACTGTTTGAAATAGGGAGTCTGATTGGGCCACAGCCATTTTTCCCACGTTCCTGTCCGACTGTATAAAAACCCTTTCGAAAAACGAATCAATTCTTAAACGTTTACGATATTGAGCAACAAAAAATAAATCTATCCTTTCTCCTGTGACAGCTCGAGATTACTTTTTTTCCCTTTTTGGTAGGAATAAAGGGATAGAAATGATTCGATCCTCGGCTCGGGAGGGATACAGCTTTCCACGAAGACGAGTCGTCGCTGAATTATCTTGTCTGATTGTATTATATGAAAAAAAATTGTAAAAACAGAGACATATGATTTTTCCGCCCCAAAAGTGACTGAATGTTTTTTCACATGTTTCACCGGGATTAAGTCTTTTGGGTTGGTAATATATATATATAATATTAAAAACTAGTAATTTCTTAATTCAACAATCTTAACATTTAAAAACTATTAATTCCTCACTTTACTATTCCAAATTACAAAACCTTTTTTAATTCCCTGAAACAGGTAATTCCCTTTGGGCATTCACGTTAAATTCCATTTTAAAATCTAACATTATTCTAAATTTCCTTGGGCGTACGAGCTAACTTTCGTTTTCAAATCTAAGTCCTAAAAGGCCTCTAGTGGAAAAGATTAAATGGCTGCCTGTTTAAATGAAAAAGAAACTAGCGTGGCGTGGGCAGAAAATTAAACGCTGTAGCGCATTTGTCACGCCTTTTCTTAACTTTTAACCAATTAAACCCTACTACGATCACATGACGAGATGAGGTTATATAAGGTTTGGGATCATGTACATGTAGGCTTTTCTCATTTTGTAACTGACTTGAATAGACGTATTCACCGTCTAATAAAATTTAATGCCGTAACTTGCCGCGTCGTTTTTTCGAGCCACGACTACTCTTCATTCCCAGTGATGTGCTGGACGCCCATTCTTTCCTTGGGTTGTCCAGTACATTACAATGAGACGGCTGGATGTACAGACTTGTAACAGAAATTCAAGTTTTGCTGCGCGGAAGATCCACAGTGGAGTGCCAGGCCATAAGTTTTACGGTTGCTGTTTGCGGTCTTCGGTCAAGAGAATAATTTTCACGCTGTGGACTTTGTATGTCAAGGTCGAGATCTCCTCTTTCCCCGTCATTCCGATGTAGTACGTGTTGTGCGCTACTGTTTTGGTTCGAGTTCTGTGTGCTAAGCAATGCAGAGAGACATGTTTGTTTTTCTGAACCGGAGTTCATCGTGATTTTCAAGCGGAATAATGTGCGCGTTTTTGAAAAAATACCTTGAAGGCTTCATCAAAAACTGATAATAATAATAATAATTGTGTACGCGTGTATCTGAAAGAAGCTTTACAGATTGTGCCATCGAAGAATGTGCGTCTTTTTTTTTCACAAGTTATGTAGCTGCTTTTGCTTCTGACTTCGACTTCGAGTGAAGCTTCTTAGTGATTTGTGTTCCCCATTGCTTCGTGTGATCACCATTTAAATTCTTCGCGAGTGTCATCATGTAAAAAATGCGTTATCCCCACCATTTAAAAAATCATCGATGTATTCTTGTGTGTGAATTTAATTTAGCCGGTATGCAAGCCCTAGCGCTGTACCGTGAATAAATAAAAATAAAAAAAATTTGTGCAACCGAGAATTTTACAGTAACAAGACAAGCATCACATGACCAGGTTGTATGTCTCCCATCATAAACTTTTTAAAATTGTGTAGTAAACTATGATTATATGATATTGTATTCTTGTTTTAAATTGAAATATAATTGTGATATTGTGTTAAACTTATAAGATGGAAGATAAATCTATAAAGACAGAATTTCAGGGGGAAGATAAAATTGAGACAGAATGCAAGGACGATTTTCAACTTGAATATGTAGAGAGGGAATTCAGGGATTTTATTCCTTTTGACCCAGAGGGGGGAATGAAATTACAAAAATGGCTTGCCTATATTGAGCAGAAATTTTCCCAAGCAAATGTTCCAAATGAACAAAAAATAAAAAGTATTTCAAAATTTCTCAGGGGAAAGGCTCTAACCGTTTTTGTAAATAATTGCCTAGACATCCAAGATTGGACAGAATTAAAAGACACTTTGCAAGAATTATTCTTTGAGGCAGATAGCGTGGAATTCTCTGAATTTTCCAATTTGAAATTTGAATATAATGATGACTTAACTAAATATTTTCATAAAAAAATTGATGTAGGAAAGAGATTGGGGTTATCACAGAAATTAATACTAGAAGGCCTAACACAAGGCCTAAATGCTCAAATGAGAATGACCATAGCTGCAAATCCTCCTCAAACCACAACAGAATGGATAGAGTTGGCTAATAAGCTAAACAAAATAAATAATGAAGAAAACAAAACTAATCAAGGGGATCGGGATAACTTTTTTAACACTAGATTTGAAAATAGGAACCAATTACGACAGAATTATTACAACCAACCTCAAGTTAGGATGAATTATAGCCCACCTCACCAATTTAGACAAAATTACTCTTTCCAGCCTCAATTTAGACCTAATAATAATCAACAAACTCAGTTTAGACCTAATTATAGTCAGCAGCAACAATTCAGACAATGGCAACCCAGAGATCAAAGGTTGAATAGAAATTTTGCACCCAATCCCAATAACCAAATTAATCACCACCAACAATATGCAGACTTACCATCTAGACCCTGTCGAAAATGTTCTAACTTTGGCATAAGTAATGCTTATCATTGGGAACAAACTTGCTCTATTAATGAGAGATTTGATAAGATGTCGGTGTCAGACAATAAACATCATTATGAGGAACCTGAATTTGAAAGAGATCAGGCGCCAGGATGACAATTACTGTCATTGAGGGGAAACATTATCAGAAATAATAGGGTTGACAAAACAAAAAGACTATATGAAAATGAGAAACAGAATTTTTTAAATTGTGTGATTGACACTGCTTCGACTATTAGTCTGATGTCACAAAAACTGGTCAAGCAATGTCAACTGAAGTGCTATTCAAGCTCTCCAATTAAGGTCAGGCAAGCTGAGGGTGAAATCTTAATTACAACTAAATGTGTATTAACTTTGAGAATAGGGAAAATAATTAGAAACATTTCTGCATATGTTTTGGACAATGACTTGCCTTATCTTATTCTGGGACTTCCTGAGTGTAAAGAGTTTAAATTAGTAATTGACTGTAACCAATTGTGTGTGTATCAAAATAGAATTGCTTTGAAAATGGTTAATATTTGTGATATAAGTAAAATTTCATTACACCTACAAAATAAATGTGATAATAAGCATGTGGATAATAATAGTAATGGTCATGAAATTGAAGTTTCTGATATGTTTAACCCTTATGAAGAAAATTCGCAGAAAGAAAATGATATTTTCTGTATTGATTATGATGTAAATGACAATTTTAATGAAAGCTCTGGTGAAATCAAAGCAGAAAGTAATCCAAATTATGAAAATGTTGACATTAATGATCAAATCAAAAATTTAGATGTTGATAGGGAATTAAAGAATTTATTGCACAAAAATAATAGACTGTTTCAACTAACAAATATGACATAGGCAAAATAAGGATGGAACCCCAAAGAATAATCCTAAATTCTGATTTACCAGTGAGTCTAAGAGCATACAGGACTTCGCCAACTGAGGAAAAAGAGATCAGGACCCAAATTAAAAATTTGTTAGAAGCAGGAATCATAAAAGAATCACATAGTTCATACTCAAGTCCTGTGACTTTGGCAAGAAAGCGAAATGAGGGAAAAACTAGACTTTGTATTGATTTCAGAAAATTAAATTTAATTACTAAGACAGATGCAGAACCCTTACCCAGAATTGATGATATTCTAGATAAATTAAGCAGAGCTAATTACTTTTCAACTTTAGACCTTACCTCAGGGTATTGGCATGTGCCCGTCCACCCAAAAGATACTGAGAAATTGGCATTTGCCACTACTTTTGGCTTATACGAATGGCTAAGACTCCCATTTGGTTTAAAGAACGCCCCTGCAATATTCAATAGGACTATCAGGAGAATTTTGGATAAATATAAAGTTAACTTTGCATGCCACTATTTCGATGATATTATAATTTTTTCAGACTCCAAAGAACAACACCTTGAACATTTAGAGATACTATTTAACATTTTCAAAAAAGAGAATATCAAGTTAAAATTAACTAAATGTACTTTTCTGCAACAACAAATTAATTTTCTTGGATATAATGTAACAAATGGGAAAATTGCCCCAGACAACATTAACATTGAAAAGATAAAGTGTTTGAAACCACCAACTAATGTAAAAGAACTCCAAAGATTCTTGGGCACAATAAATGTGTATAATAAGTTTATTCCAAAATATGCAAAAGTAAGACAGCCATTAAATACATTATTGAAAAAGGGAGTAAAATGGGGATGGTCAGACAAGTGCCAAGAAGCTTTTGAGGATCTTAAGAATTTATTGATTTGTAAACCAATATTGCAATTGTATGATGTAAACAAAGACTGTCATTTATTTGTGGATGCTAGTAAACAACAGGTTGGAGCTGTTTTAAAACAGCCAGGTGAAGATGGGGTGTTGCATCCCATAGCATATCACTCTCGTGTATTAAAGGACTATGAGGCAAATTATTCTATTACTGAACTTGAGTGTTTGGCAATTGTGGACAGTTTAGACAGGTATTATCATTATCTCCACGGGAAAAAGTTCACAATTCACACAGACCATGCTGCCTTAGTTTGGCTTAAAAATGTGAAAAATCTTCGAGGTCGACTCTTTCGCTGGTCATTAAAACTTAGTATGTTCGACTATGAAATTAAATACCAGAAGGGAACTGCAAATATTGAAGCTGACATGCTTTCAAGGAACCCTATTCTAGAACCTAAAAACCAAATAAACCATTTAATTGAACTAAGAAAAATTGTAGAATTTCAAAATAAAGACAATGTACAGGGACTTAAATATAAAAAACTAAATGATGTAATCTACATGAGAAAGAAAGGATTTTTAAAAATTGTAGTACCATTTTCATTGAGGTTAGAAATTTTAAAAAGAGCCCACGAGGATTATGGACACCCTGGAATAAATAAAACAATGCAATTACTCACACCCCAATATTATTGGCCCAAAATCAATGAGGACATTAGTAATTATGTTAAACATTGCCATACTTGTCAATTAAACAAAAAGAAAAGACAGAAAAGGTTTGGATTGCTGCAAGAAGTACCTCCGACAGACCAACCCTTTGAGTGCTTAAGTTTAGACACAGTAGGCGGATTTAATTACTATAATTCCACAAAGAAATATTTACATTTGATAATTGACCATGCAACGCGTTATATTTGGGCTTTTCCATCAAAAAGCGTAACTACTGAAACTTATACGAATTGCTTAAAACAAATATTCCAAATTCAAACACCAAAAAATTGCTAACCGACAGAAATGCAGCTTTTACATGTTCAAAGTTTAGAAGATTTTTAGAGCATAACAATGTGCAACAATTACTTACCTCGAGTCATCATCCACAAACGAACGGAAAGGTAGAGAGGGTAAATCAAACAATAATTACTAGATTAAGGTGCAAAGTACATAACTCGACAAGCAAAACTCCTTGGACAAACCTATTAAATGAAGCAATTAATGAATACAATCATACGCCTCATTCAGTCACACAAATGACCCCAGCTTACCTACTTTTTGGAATATTACCTTATGAACCTCATGTTAAAAAACAAGATTTTTATCCTCAGGTGGATGAGGCGAGAAAATTAGCTAAAGAAAGGACAATTAATTACCATAATAGGAATAAAGTAAAATATGATGCACGTTTTGTAGAATCTAAATTTAATGTTGGAGATTTAGTGTTATTCGAAGAATTTCACTATCCTAATACTAGAAAATTAAGCTCACCCTATTCTGGACCTTACACTATTCTAAAACAAATGTCAAAAGTTAATTATGAAATTGATAGACCAAACTTTCACACTAAACGAGATTCTGAAATTGTCCATGCTTGCAGATTGAGATATTATAATGCACCAGAGAGCTTAAAACTACACCACGAATAATGACTAAAACAGGGCTGGGATGGCCACTCCTTTTGTCCTCCCATTTCTATATATTATACTCCCACAGGTATGACAACTGCACCTTTTCCTTTTTCTCCATCTGTGTACTATGCAAGATGCTGTTTTCCAACGCAGTCATATTCTGTCGGAGATTAACGGTTAGTCCACTGTACGGCTAAAAGACTCTTCCTCCTTATTAGTCAGAGAACAATATGGAGAAAGAAAACCCACTTGTTACACAAACATAAACACAACCCTCACTGCTTAGAGGTAGAATTAAAGAATTTGAGACTAAGAGTTGGGGAACACACATACAACAAGGTACCTTCAAAACAAGGAAATGGATCCACATAAACTTATAATAAGTGTACACAAATGAATAGTAAATAAATAATTTGAAAATAAAGTGAAAAGTATTGAGAATAAATAAATAAAGTTATAAATAAATAAATAAAGTTAGAATAAATATGAATAAGAATAATTAAAGAATATTGAATAGAATTTTGGAATGAATAAATGTTGTCGAAATAAAATGAATATAAGAAATGATGAAATGAGAATAATAAGAAATAAAAGTGGTATTGAAAAGATATTTTTTTTTTGATAATAAGTAATATTGAATTAAAGCAGATAAGAGATATTAAGAAAAAATAATGAGATAAATAAAGATACGAAAACTAGATAATGAGTGATATGTTTTGTAATTTTTATGTACAATTGATATATTTGAAGTGTGATTTTATTAAATCTTGTGATTTTTATTGAAAGTGTGATTTTTATTATAAACTGTGATTTTTGTTATGTAACTAAAGGACTAATTTTCTTTATATGTAAACAAGTCGAGATAATGTGATATTTATGCATTCTACGTTTGTGAAGCAGAAATGACACAGCACTAAAAAGACTGTGATTTTTTTTTAAAATTGGTGTTTTTTCCTCAACATACGAATGACTGTGAAAGGACTAAAAGTGTTGCACAGATAAATCATTACAAGATAAGTGAATAAAGACTTTTTTTTTTGGACTCACTCCATAGTAGTGAACGTTGAGGAAGAATTTTTGAATTTTTCATCCTGTTATCAAAGTCAAATTCATTTACTTAATTTTTGTTTGTTTTTGATACTTTTATTACTATGTTTTGTTATTTTGTATTATTCAAATCGAGATGATGGTAGATATTGTATTAAATGTATGTTTATAGTGAAAATTTTTGGTAGTTTACAAATTTTTGGTTATGTTAATTGATTTTTTTTTTGAGATTTTGTTGTGTGGGGACGGCCGCCCTGCTCAGCATTGTCTTCATTTGATGATAAGTGCATATTTAAATTTAATTGTTTTTCACAGCAACAATATAAGAAATTTATATAATTTACAATTTTCTATAATTGATCATTAATTTCTATAATTTTTTTTGTTTTTATTGTGTTCATAAATTAGTAAATCATTAGTGTATTTTTGTGTATTCGATATTGAAATGTGCAATGTCTTGCCATGTGATCATCATACTAAATTAACTTAAAACATATGTTCCTTTTAAAACTTTTCCAAATTTGTGGTCGACGCCCATTTTCCTCACATGGCCGGGTGAGTCTGTCCTCCAATGCAGGCATTGTTGGTCAGCCTCTTCTCGGACGGGGGGGATATTCTATAATATTAAAACTAGTAATTTCTTAATTCAACAATCTTAACATTTAAAAACTATTAATTCCTCACTTTACTATTCCAAATTACAAAACCTTTTTTAATTCCCTGAAACAGGTAATTCCCTTTGGGCATTCACGTTAAATTCCATTTTAAAATCTAACATTATTCTAAATTTCCTTGGGCGTACGAGCTAACTTTCGTTTTCAAATCTAAGTCCTAAAAGGCCTCTAGTGGAAAAGATTAAATGGCTGCCTGTTTAAATGAAAAAGAAACTAGCGTGGCGTGGGCAGAAAATTAAACGCTGTAGCGCATTTGTCACGCCTTTTCTTAACTTTTAACCAATTAAACCCTACTACGATCACATGACGAGATGAGGTTATATAAGGTTTGGGATCATGTACATGTAGGCTTTTCTCATTTTGTAACTGACTTGAATAGACGTATTCACCGTCTAATAAAATTTAATGCCGTAACTTGCCGCGTCGTTTTTTCGAGCCACGACTACTCTTCATTCCCAGTGATGTGCTGGACGCCCATTCTTTCCTTGGGTTGTCCAGTACATTACAATGATATATATATATATATATTTCAAAAACGAAATCTTAAAAACCGAATATTGTATTCTCTTCAATGCACGCGCTGTAAAGTTATTTTTAGACATGATTCAGAATCCCGTGATCTTGATTTCCCATTCGAGGAATCATGCGACTTTCGACTCATTTACCACATGGTCGGGGGGTCAGACAATTAAAAGAATTCTAAACAGCTAGCGCCCTCACAGTATATAAAAGAATAAAAGCGATTACCCTGCGCTTTCTGTCTGTTTCTTTGTACTGTCCTGGTGTCGACCTCCGCTTACTTTGCTATCTTCTCACGATGTAAGCCGCCGCTAACTATACCATTATGTGGTGTCCAGTATAATCGAGCTCCATCAGATCCGGGTTAGTGTGTTTGCGCTCTTTGGTTACGTTGCATGTACTTTGACGTCTGCTGAAATGTCCTCCATACTGTCATCGTTTTGTTACCGGGTTAAATAAACCTAATGTATACCATTTATATGTGTCTTCTCTAATGTGTCTACAGAACGGTGAGTCCGGATGTTTATTTCCCCAGTGTTCTGTTCTAGAGACTACTTCTCTCGTCAAGTGCTCACGACTATATATTTAACAGCGATTGCCTTCTATATGTGTTCCCATGTCGTCAAATTCATTGTATGTATGGAATATCATATATATATATATATATATATATATATATATATATATATATATATATATATATATATATATATATATATATATATATATATAATATATATATATATATATATACAGGTGTCCCAAAACGACCGCATAAACTCTGCACAGCTAGATACCTCGTTGGGAGTACATAAGAACTGCCCAAAGAAGCGTTCCTGTACGATCCATAGTTTACGAGAAAAATACGAAAAACAAAGTATGACGTCACTGCCGGTGCAAGAAAAAAACACTTTATTGAACATATGAGCAACAATATTTGCATATCTTTCCAGACGATAATGTTTAGAACGTTCGCCGCGCATATCGCGTCATGCGTACGCGCGCGCCATGGAATGACGTTAAGCCGCCGTTGAAGTGGTATTTTAAAGGCTGCATCTTGCAGCTACCGGTAGTCTTCGTATGGTGGCCATGTACTCCGTTCGTGACTACTGCGACATGTACTTGATGTACGGCCGATGTAATGGAAATGCCTTACGAACTGCTAGGGAGTATGCCCGTCGATATCCGTCCCGCCGTCCTCCCGATGTCAACGTCATCGGTAGGCTGGACGACAGACTGCGAAATACGGGAAGCGTCTTGCCAACACCCAATCTTCACGATACTGGAAGACCGCGGAGCGGCCTGACGGTAGCACAGGCGGATGCAATACTGCAGCGGGTAGAAGAGACGCCAGAGGTAAGCACACGCGCATTAGCCCGTGAGATGACTTCGAGTAACAGTACTGTGCACAGGCTTTTACGGTCTGAGAGGCTACACCCATTTCGGTACACAACCGTGCAAGGTCTGAAACCGGATGACTTTCAGAAAAGCGTGGCCTTCTGTGAATGGCTGTTGCAGCAACAGAACACAGATAATGGTTTCATTGCACATATCCTGTGGACTGATGAATCATGTTTCACTCGTGATGGGGTATTCAACCATCACAACAGCCATATGTGGTCCCAGGTTAATCCGTATGCAATCCGGCCGCAGAAACATCAGGAACGTTGGTGTCTTAACGTGTGGGCCGGCAGACTCGGGGATCGCCTGCTTGAACCATATCTGTTGCCTGAACGGCTCTCGGGACAGTCGTACTTGGTATTACTCAATGAGGTCTTAACCGAGTTCCTCGATGACATACTATTAGCGGCAATACAGGGACTTTTGTTCCAGCATGATGGGGCTCCGGCGCATTTCTGTGCTCCTGTACGTGGTTGGATGGATATGGAATACCCCGGCCGCTGGATCGGACGTGGGGGTCCGGTTCTATGGCTGCCACGTTCGCCAGATCTTACACCGTTAAATTTTTTCCTATGGGGTCATCTCAAGGAACTGGTGTATCGAGACGTAGTGACAACATAAATGGACTTAGTTGCTCGTCTGCATGCTGCTTGTACTTCGGTGGACCCCGCGATGCTGCAACGTGTGATGACAGCCATTCCACGGCGTGCTCAAACCTGCCTCGACATGCACGCCGGACACTTTGAACACCTGCTTTAAATTGTGCAAGCTGTAGATATGTTCAATAAAGTGTTTTTTCTTGCACTGGCAGTGACGTCATACTTTGTTTTTCGTATTTTTCTCGTAAACTATGGATCGCACAGGAACGCTTCTTTGGGCAGTTTTTATGTACTCCCAACGAGGAATCTAGCTGTGCAGAGTTTATGCGGTCGTTTTGGGACACCCTGTATACAGTCGAACACCGTTAAAGCGAACCCCGTATATAACGAACGAAAATTTTAGACCCGCCGATTTCCTATTGCACGTAATTTAACTAGTATTGTGTCTGTTTAATGTAATCGATTTTAGTCGATTTAATTAATTAATGTATATTTTTAGTAGATTTTATCATTTTTTAATTCATCATTATTAAATACACATTGCAACTAATGAGTTATACATTTTGTGAACTCTATCATTTTTGTTATGGGTTATTTTTCTTAGCTAACAACCGGATAAAGCTAATAAAACCTTTGATCCCTTGAAGGTCGTTATAACGAGGTTAGATTGTATATGCATGCCGTTAATCTTAAGCAGCTGTCTTCATCTTTGAAACAAATTTTATATAGTTTGTAAACACTAGCATTTTTCTTAACGGTTCGAATATAGTGAACTCCCGGATAAAGCGAACAAAACATTTGGTTCCCTTTAAGTTCGTTGTAACGGAGTATATATATATATATATATATATATATAACTAGACAATCCGCGCTAACGGTTGCCACCATCCGCGCCCCCCTAATTCCAACATTTCCTTACCAGTGACCTTGAGGAGTGTGGAGGTCGACTTTCCTGTCCCGGGTACGTACACGCACACACACACACACACACACACATATATATAGTATATGCAGGCGCAACATCTGGTGAGCTCGTATTCAACTCTCACCCTTACAAGAAACACTTAAGCACTCTCCTTACCGAAATATGGCCCGGGTGACAGTTTTTAATTATTATGAGGCGTTGACACTCTTCCCAAAACGGACAGAACCCTTCTCCTCCCCCCGCTCCAACACTTCTCTTGAAAAATATGGAGCAGTGAATTCGACGGAATAGAGGATGGAGTAGGGGGTGGGGAAACGGACTGTCAGACGATATCGCATCTAAACAATTGAGACATTATTCAGCCGATAAGAGAGCAATAAAGAGACAAAAAATATAGGTTACAGTTAAGGAATTTTCTCTGGCGGCAGTCGATAAAGAGCGATAATGACGCACCGGGGGCGGGGAAACGGGCTTCAGGAAGAAGTGTCCGCCGGTGGAACGAGATTAGTTTTCGCGTGATGGAGATATAACTTCATTTTTCAAACGGCACGTTATTAATTGTGTAGTGTTAATCCCGAACTTAGAATGACGTAGCGCACTAACTAGAAATAGATTCATATGGAGAGCCCTTGGAGTAACTTAATATATATATATATATATATATATATATATATATATATATATATATATATATATACTATATATATATATATATATATATATATATATATATATATAATACCCCACCAGTTATCAATTCTAATCTATTAATTGTCTACTTTTAATATTGCCTTTCCCCTTACGCAACTAT
>CAJRAI020000173.1:10000-35658 GCA_907164885.2 Dolomedes plantarius | reverse complement strand
TTGTAATTATAAGGCTTTTGTTACGTAAGTTAATAAATATCAGAAAAAAAGGTGAAATATGTTCTTTTTTTTATTTCGCTAAAGGACATAATTAAAACTTTGGTGGATCTTTTTTAATACTACCAAACTTCCCTTTAATTAGCATCACTTTAATACGACGCAAGAATTATAGGTTTAATGTATCTTACGAATGAAAACAGATAACCAATTATGTCGTAACTGAGAGTAAGAACAAAATGGAAATGGATAACAGTGACAAAACTAATCTTTTCTTGAATATTTTCGGGCCTTAGGTTTTTATCTAATTCTAATTTATGTTAACAGGGTGGCATAATTAAAAACGGTAATGATGTAGATTGCAAAAGCGTTTCAAAGAAGAAAAAAAAATGAGTCAATATATCATAAAATATGTTGTTTCATTATCCGAAATACTGCGCCATAAAATTTTATCTGAAGTAATTTAACTAAATGATATTTTTTTTTTCTAATGTGAGGGAATCTGACAGAACTGTTTTAAAATTTAAACTAATTTCATAAAATGAGAAAATGTTAGTCCTTGTTTTAAAAATAATGTATGCTTCTATGCAAACTGAAATAGATTTTCTTTTTTTTTCTGAACGTAGCAAAAATGTTTGTAAAATTAAAAATAAATGTTAAAGAGGAATATAAAGGAAAATGCGAATAAATATTCCTGTTTTACTATAAAGTTAAAAAAATCCATCCAAAAAGAGTGTATTTACTAATGAACAGTTTGTTATAATGCCAATGGTTTGACGCAAGAATCAGTTCTTTTTAATTCTTGTCCATAAAAATAAATATTTTAGTTGACATTTCACAAGAATTTCATTTTCAATCTGTTTTTTTAAAGGAAGAAGATTGTATAAATGAACCGTCTTATAGCTGACAGGAGTAAATTGTATTTCAAGCAAAAAATAAGCAGCCATTTACCAGCATATACGTTTGTTTGAAAATGCACATATATTTAGTTACAAACGTTCCTTGAATTATACTAAAAACGTGAGTCATTGATTGTAACATTTTGAGATTTTACGTGTGATATGCTTCATTTAAAAAATCCTGTTCTTATTCTGATAAATTCTTAATTTCTATCACGGACATTAATATTCATACATTTCTGTGATAAATCTCTTGCAATTTCCATATGCATATATACTGTAAGTTGCAATGCATATATACTGTATGATTTTTATGAATAAAAATTCATAAAAATCGTACAGTAAATGTTTCTTTTTTATCTCTATTTCCATATGAAATAACATATTTCATAAAAAGATATGTATACATTTTATTTAATGATTGTTTGCTTACTATTACAGTGATTTCCGCTTATAAGAATCACGTTTGTTATTACTGTTTTTGATTCTTATAAGCGGTTGATTCTTATAACCGAAATTTAGGTTTTTGGACAGGAACACACACACCTATATATACATATATATTAGATAATTTACCATAAAATACTCTTTAATTTACATTAACTATCTTTTATTAAAATTATTTTTTATAGTTTTAAAAATAAAACTTAATTCTTAGACCTATAAGTAGGTACACATGATTATAACAAGAGAAGAAAAAAAATACAATATTTGTTACAAGTTACAACATACCTGCTTAACAGTTTTAACATTTCAACTACAGGAAGAAAGCAAGAAAAAGTTTTCTATGGTAGTTTGACGTAATGAAGTTTTCAGGAGGCTGTTTATACCTCTTTCAATACTTATAGTCTCAGACGAAGATTTACTCGGACGGGTAAAGTTGCCCCCGGGTCAAGCTAATAGGACAGTGTTGTGGTAAAGCGTTTAAGGGGAAACTATTATGTTATGTCTAATAAAGAAAGGGGTGAATTTTACGACTATATTCCATCCCATCTTATCAATCTTTCTTAAAAAAAAAAGAAAGAACTTCGTGCCTTTTGAGGGTTTAAATAGCTTTTTTGGAAAAATGAAAGGAAAGCGAAGAGTGTAAACTGATTCTTAAAACCGGTGGATTGATTCTTTAAAGCGAAAATTTTAACATGAAAATAATTCATTTGTTTTTGTTTTCGCGATATTGATTCTTATAAACGGTTGATTCTTATAACCAGTGATCACTATAAGCGGTGGTTACTGTATTCTATTCTCTGACACAATTTGGAGGCGTGGTATCTTACAATCGGGGTCTATGAAAGGGATCTCCCCTCAACCTGTGCTTCGCGCACAACTTCTGGTACGAACAAGACTGCTCAGAATCAAGCGGAATATTCTCCCTAATGACGGCAAATCTCTCTTCTTGAAATACATAAAAAGGTATTCAACAATAATTTTCTTATATTTTCATAAAGCGTTCTACTATAACCCAAGCAAGATAAATTTTCAGCATATGCACAGATTTTTTGAGTTGATTGACTTCACTTTGCTCCGTAAACTCGGAAAACACACTAGTCATTGATGTACAGTGGTGCCTCTATTTACGAGTGTCTCGACTTACGAGTATTTTGAGATACGATGATTCTCTCTTGCAGATTTTTTGCCTCGAGTTATGAGCTATAATTCGAGTTAAGAGCAAGCTTCAGATACCCCACAGCTAGTTTGCGCAGCGAACGCCATGTGCTCATCAAATGAGAACACGAGAAGCATATAATCTTTACAACCTTTATGTACAATTATTATACAATTTTATACATATTATTCTAACACTACTATCCAGGCAAAAACCTATAAATTAACACACAGCAATTATCACCCGGGGCAGCTCGCTCTGCCGGCACTTGAGTCGGTCTCCGAAAGCGAACAGTGTCCTCGCTCTCTCGCAGAGAGATAGCTTTAAGTCCCTCCCCCACACTGGTACTCGCCATGGATTCTAGGGGATGGAATGACTTGGTCCTAGGATCGCAAGCTCTCCTCCTTCTACGGATTCTCAGAAAACGATCTTCGGATTCTCAGAAAGAGGAATTTGGACATTACATCCCAATGAACGATGCAACAATAACTCAGCTTCAGTGTCTCACTTTAAGAGGGTAGCTCGTAATAAAAGCGAAAGCGAGGAATATGTGGCGAAAAGATCAAAAATCAACGAATAAGAATTAATTTTTCAGTTCAGCTTTTCTCCTCTTTCATCAGCATCTTCAAGTGTGATCTCCATGTACATTACACTTAATAAAACAAGTTTGTTGCCGTACATTCTATTGTATTTCGTTTTTTATACAAAGTTCGTCATTTATAAGAACATTTTTCTTATTTAAAAACATGTAACTAAAAGTTGCTGTGTTTGGGGAGAGCCCGGAACGAATTAATGGCATAGCCATTCATTTGAATGGGGAAAATTGATTCGAGATACGAGTATTTCGAGTTACGAGCTCCGTCGTGGAACGAATTAAATTCGTAAGTCGAGGTACCACTGTACTGTGCAAACCAACGTAGCCATCTCGCTGATTACCCAGTAGAATATTTATAATTAGTTAAATACGTAATATAAATAATTTCTTAAGTTTTATTATATATGTGGTTCATGGAGACAATTATATATATATATATATATATATACACTCATGGGCAAAAAAATTAGCGCACCAAGAAGGAGTCGTCAAAATGAAACGAAATTTTACATACGTAATGACTACTTTGATATAAGTAAATGATAAGAAAATCAAAGAAAAAGGATAATTTATTTCAGAGAAAAAGTCAAAAGAACGGAGGAGTTAATACTCCGTTGGACCCCCTCTAGCGCGAATGCACGATGCGATACGATCGGGCATTGAGTCATACAAGTTCTGTATGATGTCTTGAGACATTTCGTTCCATATTTGCTGTAACCTTGCCTCTAGTTCGTTCAAACTCGTGGGATGCCCAACTCGTCGTCCCAAATGATCCCAGATATGCTCGATTGGAGACAAATCTGGAGATCGGGCAGGCCAAGGAAGGGTAGTAACAGTGCGGAGACAATCTTGTCACACCCTTGCCGTATGAGGCCGAGCATTGTCTTGTTGAAAAATGGCTCCTGGAAGCCGTTGCATGAGTGGCAACACATGTGGTTGCAGAAATTCATGAACATACCGCTGGGCTGTCATGGTGCCACAATACTAGGGGTGACCGTGTATTGTAGGCAATGGCACCCCATACCATTACACCAGCTGTGGGAGCGATGTGTCGCTGTACAACAAATGCAGGATTGAAGCGTTCACCACGGGGTCTCCACACACGAACACGATTGTCATCACTGCCGAGATTGAATCTAGATTCATCGCTAAAGACGACCTGGTTCCATTCCGCTGCAGTCCAGTTTCCTCGTGCGCGTCAAAACTCTAAACGGAGACGTCGATGGGTGGGCGTCAAGGGCAGCACACGTAATGGGCGCAGTGATACCAACTGTCCTTCAGCCAGGCGCCTTCGTATGGTTCGAGAAGACACAGGGCCCCTAGTGAAGGTGCTACCTGTGCCTGGATGGCGGCAGATGAACCAGTTGGCTGTACGCGGGCATTTCTTACGATGTGGCGGTCTTCTCGACGACTGGTCTGTCTAGGGCGTCCTGAGCCTGGTCTTCGTGTACATGACATCTCTCGGGTCCACTGGTTCCAACACCTCCTCACAAAACAATCAGAGTGGCCTAATTGACGAGTTACTCGCCTAGCTGACCACCCAGCTTCCATCATCCCGACGATTCTCCCCCTCTCAAACTGCGACAACTGCTTATATTATCTTCGAACACGGCGTAATGGCATGCCTATCTCAGCTCTTCCTTTGTAAATGATTCAGCACAAGCTTTGGTTACCTGTTTTATACTCACCAGAGTACGATGTTCAACGCCCTCTACCGGCTATACGTAATGCGCAATCATGCTGCATTTCTAATCATTTGCATATCTCCCCGACGTGTACCTTCATTGCAAGTTTCGTTACGATCCCCCAATTATTTGTTGGTGAACTAATTTTTTTGTCCATGAGTGTATATATATATATATATATATATATATATATATATATATATATATATATATACAGTGGAATCTCGACCGATCGCTTTCGGATCCATCGTTTTTCCGTATGTGTCGTTCATTTTATCCAGTCCCAACGATCATATTGCTTTGTTATGTTTCCACATCTATCGTTTTCCCGCATTTATCGTTCATTTCATTGGGTCCCTTGAAAAATGATAGATCGAGATTCCACTATATATATATATATATATATATATATATATATATATATATATATATATATATATATATATATATATATATATATATATATATATATATATATATATATATATGTGTGTGTGTGTGTGTGTGTGTATGTGTGTGTGTGTAAATAAGTAGCAAAATAAAACGCGTCCTCCTATTAAATTACATTTAATGCGTATTCTAAATTATCCTTTTAATAAAACAGGACACCTCTTCCAAATTTCAACCTAAAAATTATGTAACTTATAATTTATATTGGCCCTGCAGATCATTATGCAGGCATTTGAAATATCGGAATTCAATAACATCTCCATAATATCTGGCCCGAACCCGAAGGCCTCATTAAATTTGTATACAATAACTAACACATGTTTTTAAATTCTTTCTTTTGGTAAAACGCAGGGCAATGTGACGTTGTCTCCATTACTACATGAAAATTGTAATTATATAAGTCTGTGTTGCTCGTTCCTACCCCTCAACATGAACATGTCATCTATCGGCGAAATGTTAAACTGAGCGGTCTCATAAACTCTAGGATAAGAGGCCATAAACTTTGTGTAATATGCGATTCTGACGTTATAAAAGTCATAAATACCAGACTGGTTCAAGGGCTCTCTAGAATTCTGACACTATAGCGACATGTGGAGTCCCATAAACTTTGGACCCTTACGACCACTTAAAACACCGGAGAAATCTTTTGAATTCGCCGACCGTATAAAAGAAGACCCCCAATACTCCACGAGAGAGAGATCTGTTTTTGAGTGCCAGAGAGGACGCAGCTCTGCTGGTCTTTCGGTCTGTAGGCCAGAGTGGTCTGTGAACTGTGAACCCGAAACCGTCCTGACGTATCTAACATGTTAATTCTACCTCTCTGTACATACTTGCTTTTTGTAGTTGTAGTGTGTAGTTGTAGTTTCTAGTGTTTAAGGTGGCGTAGTAAAGTAATTGAAGCTAAACGCTGGTCTTATTACTGCCTACGTCACAGCAAGCGCGTGATCTAGCAGTTAATTACTCCCCGGGAAAACCACGACGTTGGACACCCGTCAGATGATTCAAGCCCACGTGCCTATTTCGACATAGCAATTAGTTAACCCCTAGGAAAACAGCTCCGTTGGACACCACGCGACTAAATCTATCCAATTAAGTAACTTCCAGCCCTGGTGTCCAGATCAGAAACGGCAATTTGATAATAGCATGAACGGAAGACTCTTCCTCTTTTTTTCCCTCTCTTAACTTTGTCATGTAAACAGCTGTCCGCCCATCTCCGCTGATATTATGTAAGGCCACGGCTCTTCATTCCTACTGATATTATGTAAGACCACGGCTCTTGTCTTCATTCCTACTGATATTATGTAAGGCCACGGCTCTTCATTCCTACTGATATTATGTAAGGCCACGGCTCTTCTCTTCATTCCTACTGATATTATGTAAGGCCACTTCTCTTCTCTTAATTCCTACTGATATTATGTAAGGCCACGGCTCTTCTCTTCATTCCTACTGATATTATGTAAGGCCACGGCTCTTCTCTTCATTCCTACTGATATTATGTAAGGCCACGGCTCTTCTCTTAATTCCTTGTTGGGAATATATATGTTTTCACCGCCAGATAGCGCTGTACGGGTCAATGCCCTGGGGGTGTCTGTCGCGGTTTGTCACTTCTTCTTGTTGTTTTGGCCGAGCATGATGACTCGGAAGATTTTTACTCTTGAATCTTGAACGTAAACCCTGGCCCAACTTTGTTGGGAAATAAAATGTTGTTATTGTTACTAATTCTTTGTTTAGTTAACTTTAACCTAATTTACATTTTACTTAATATTTATTCTTCATGGCGCCCAACGTGGGGCACGATCTTAGTATTAAAATTGTGCCAATTGAAAATGGATTATTGAAAACCATACATGGATCTTGAAGACGTCTGAATAAGGTAGGACATTATATTTTTTAAATATGGAAGAAGATATGTCAAAACTAAAATCAAAAAGAAAAATAATAAGGACCGCTGTGTCCAAAATTTTAAATAAACTACAATCAGAAATCGAAAGTGAGGACTGTGATTGTGAAGTTTTAGAAGAAAATTTAAATTTGTTATCAACAAAATCAGAAAATTTAAAAGAATTAGATAAAGCAATAGAGTTGAATTTAAATGTTACTGAAAAGGAATTTGAAGAAGAACTAATTTGTGTACAAGAGTACGAAGAGAAAATTACGATCTGGTCATTTAGAGCAAAAAAGAAGCTCAATAATGAAAACAAAAGTAAAATCGTTGAGAACTCTCAGACCTCGGTTGCTTCAACTTCCGGAAATACATTTAAACAAAGCATCCAACTTCCTAAATTAACTATAGGAAAATTCTTTGGGGATCCTAGCAGTTGGTTAGATTTTTGGAACCAGTACTTAATAACTATACATAATAATGATGACATAACTAAAATTGAAAAATTTAGTTATTTAAAAATGTATTTGGGAGGGCCGGCTTTGGCGGCTGTTTCTGGGTTCTCCTTGTCAAATGAAAATTATGATTCATCTATTGAATTGCTAAAGCAGCGGTTTGGAAGGAATGACATGGTAATCAGCTCACATATAAAACACTTATTATCGGTAGATCCTGTAAAAAATGTTCGTAATGTAAAAGCCCTCAGAACGTTTTATGATAATTGCGAAATTCAGATTAGGAGTCTACAGTCTTTAAATGTGACGTCGGGCTCTTACGGTAACTTGTTATGCCCAATAATACTGCAAAAATTACCAGAGGAGTTAAGTTTAGAGTATAACAGAAAACGAAAGTCTAATTCAGATTTTGATATTTCAGAGTTAATAGATTTCGTACGAAAAGAAGTTGAATGCAGGGAAGCGTCGTATCTATTTAGTAAAGACTGTAATACGAAAGATAATTTCGATTTCCATCAGAAAAACAAAACGGGATTCTTAAACAAAAATAGTTATTTGAAGGGTAAAAATATCCCAACTGCGTCTGCCTTTACTACAGTAATTAAACCATACTGTTTTTTCTGTAAAGTAAATTCCCATAGTGTTGTAGATTGCGAAAAATCCGACGAGGATAAAAGAACACTTTTGAAAATTCAGGGTAGGTGTTATAAATGTTTTGGAAAAACACACATGTCTCCAAATTGTAGAAGCAAAATTTCTCCCTGCCAAAATTGTAATAGTTCAAGTCATAACAAATTATTCTGTAGGAAAGTTAATATTGATATACCAACGGAGGACAAAGAGTCTGTTATTGCATCTTTGTCTTTAAATTCCGAAAATACTTGTAAGGGGGTATATTTACAGACTTGTTCAGTTTTAGCAGAAAATGTTGACACGAACAAAAATAGTACCGTTAGGATTTTAATGGATGGAGGATCCCAGAAATCATTTATTAGAGCCGATCTAGCTAAACAATTAAATTTAAGATGTTTGAGAAAAGAAAAACTGTATGTTTATTCATTTGGGTTTAGTGAAGGTCGTGAACGGGATTTTGAAGTCGTTCAAATAAATCTTAGAAATGTTAAGTTCCCCCAAAAATCCATAATAATTGAAGCGCTTGCAACAGAAACTATAACAGGAGCCTTTGTAAAAGTACCAACTAAAAGCATTCGTGAAATCTTAGAATCAAAGGGGCTGCAGCTAGCCGATAGCGGAGAAGCGTCGGAGATAAGAATTCTGGTGGTTTCGGATTACTACTGGAATGTCCTGGCTGAGGGAAAAGAGAAACTAGGCAATAATTTGTTCGCAACTGACACCTTGTTTGGGTGGACTATTCAGGGTGGAGGCTACGACAAGCTCTTGGAGAACGCAGCTGTGATGAATATCGGTGTACAGAATTTTGCCGACGCGTCGAGGAATGTTGAGATTAATGACATCGTAAAGCGGTTCTGGTCTCTGGACACACTGGGGTTGACAGAAAACAAACAGGAGGTTTCCGATGAATCGGTTATTCAGCAATTTCAGAGGGAATTGCAGTTTGATAATGGGCGATATGTTTCTCGCTTGTTATGGAAACAAAATCATGAAGCCTTAAGTAATAATTTTGAAAACGCGAAAAGTCGTTTAATGTCTTTAGGAAATAAATTAAGGAAAAATTTTTGGCTTCGTAAACATTATAATGAAATAATACGCGATCAGTTAGATAACCAAATTATTGAAGAATGTAGTTTTGAAAGTAGCAGTGACAAAGTTTATTACATGCCACATTCCCCAGTTGTAAGAAAAAATTCTACGACAACTAAAGTAAGAATAGTTTATGATGCCTCTTCAAAACAAAACAATGCCGCATCCCTTAATGATTGTTTAGTTCCTGGGCCGAATTTAAATCCTTCAGTGTTAGATATGATACTGCGTTTCAGACAATTTAAATATGCCTTTTCCGCGGATATTGAGAAAGCATTCCATCAAATTGGAATAGCGGAAGTTGACAGAGATGCTTTGAGATTTTTGTATTTTGATAAGGATTTTAATTTGAAACCATATAGGATGACTAGAGTACCATTTGGCGTTTCATGCAGTCCCTTCATTCTGGCTAGTACTATTAAGTATCATATATCTAAGATAGCCCCAGAGAAACCCGATGTTTATGAGATGCTAAATACTTCGGTGTATGTAGATGATCTTTTTTATGGGGGTGATACTCTTGAGCAAACCTTCAAGCTTAGTTCTGAAGCATGTAAAGTATTTAGGGATGCAGGGATGAATTTAAGGAAATTTAGTTCTAATTCAGAGGCTTTAAAGAGTCGGTGGATAAGTATTGGGATAATAAACGGAGAAGATTCAGAGAATTCATTAAAGGTGCTAGGGCTTCACTGGTGTACTCGTAAAGACCAAATTTTCTTAAACTTTGAAGCTTTGTGTGAAACATTAAATAATTGTGAGAATATTACGAAAAGAAACATATTAAAGGTGACTGCTACAATCTTTGATCCTGTAGGTTTTATTTCGCCTTATGTAATACGTGCAAAATTATTAATTCAAAATCTTTGGCGATTAGGAATAGATTTTGATAATGAAATTCCGAAAGAGTGCAAGCAATGGTGGTCTGAGTGGTATCACGAAATAGAGAATGTGAAGGAACTGAAATTAACACGAGTATATTTTCCTGGTAAACTCAGAAAATTCAATAATTTGGAACTATACATTTTTTGTGACGCCTCAATAAAAGCGTATAAAGCTGTAGGATACTTTAAGTGTCCTAAAGATTTCACCACGACGTTTGTTACATCCATGTTAGAGAGGAAAAAGGAGGTAAAAGACATTACAATTTTGCAAGCTAGTGTCGACGACCACAAAACCCTTTTAGATCTTGAAAATTACAGCAAATTAAGTCGAGCTGTTAGAATTATCGCATGGGCAATGCGATTTATTCATAATGCAAGAAAACATTTACCGAAAAGAAATGGCACCTTGACAGCTGAAGAAATATTCTCTGAAGAAATTCGATTAATTAGAGAAACGCAAGCTGAACATTTTGCTGTGGAAATTCATAATCTAAAATTGGGACAACCAGTTACTAAAAATTCTAGCATTTTCGAGCTCAATCCCTTCTTAAATGAAGATAACGTCTTATTAGTGGGAGGCAGACTCCAAAAATCCTCATTGAGCTACTATGAAAAGCACCCGATAATCATGCCTCCTAAAAGCAAATTAGCTGAACTTATTGTTCTTGATGCACATGAAAAGGTGTATCATTCCGGAGTATCAAGTACTCTCATTTACATTAGAGAACGATATTGGATGATAAAAGGTAGACAGTATGTAAAAAACATACTAAAAAAATGTGTTGTGTGCAGACGCATGAATGCTCGACCTGTAAATCAAGTTGTGGCTCCACTACCGGCTGCAAGGATCGAACAGTCACAACCGTTTGATGTCGTTGGGTTAGACTTTGCTGGCCCACTTTATGTGAAAAATGAGCATACCAAGTTCTACATTTTGTTGTGCACGTGTGCAGTTACAAGAGCTGTACACTTAGAACTAACGAGAGATTTAACAACTAACTCATTTCTCTTAGCTTTTCGCAGGTTCGTCTCGAGAAGAGGAATCTGTTCAGTTGTGTATTCGGACAACGCTCTTACCTTCAAGGCTGCAGATGCAGAACTTAAAAAGGTGTGGAAGGTAATAAGTCATCCAGACGTTAAAACGTATTATGCTTCCTCGGGTATCCAGTGGAGATATATTGCCGAGAAAGCGGCTTGGTGGGGCGGTTTCTATGAGCGACTAGTTCGTTCCGTGAAAGTGCCACTACGAAAAACCCTTGGACGAACATCCTTAGGTGTGGACGAACTTCACACCTTGCTAACTGAAATTGAAGCTGTGGTCAATAGAAGACCACTGACATATGTCCCTGATGATCTCAATGACCTACAACCACTTTCACCCGCTCATTTCCTAATAGGTAATAAACTGTCCAATTTACCTCCAGTTAAATTCAATAACATTGTGGGTCAAAGCCGTAAAGAAACTTTGCTAAAAGCATATTTGTATCGCGAAAGACTGCTAAATCAGTTTTGGCGCAAGTGGACTAAAGACTATTTATTGAACTTGAAATCTGCAAACTGTAATAAAAATCAGCAGTCTAAAGGTGATTTGAAAGAAAATGACATTGTGATCATTCATGATGAACATTTACCACGAAATATGTGGAGATTGGGAAGGATTGTAAAAACCTTTCCAGGTAGAGATGGTCGTATTCGTAGTTGTGAAATTAAAACTGGAAGAGGAACAATTAAACGACCAGTTCAACTACTTGTAAATTTAGAGTGTTAATGTAATCATTTCCTACAACTGTAGTTCAAATGTCTCATGTATATAAAATGTATATAATATTTATTGTATGTTTATTTGTAGCGAAATTTCAAGAATGATTCCATATGTAAACGTGTAGTTATGTGTAAAATTGTAGTATTTAGGTAAGTGTTTAAGAATCTCCAATGAAGTGAGAATAGTAAGTTCCTTGCTGATTGTAAATTGTTAATTCTTGTATAGGTTCTGTTACATTTGTTATAGATTGTTAGTCTTTGGGTATTATTAACTTATTAACTTGTTAAAAAAATACTTCATTCATAATTGAATTTTAAAATTTTATAAATTTGAATTATAAGGTATACTTGAATTTCTGAATTTAATATGTATATTTTGATTGTATAATTTTGGAATCATGAACATTAATTGGAAACTTAATTTTCTGAATTTAATATTATTTTGAAATGTGATTTTTTGGAAACATGAACATTAATTGGAAGTTTTGAATGTTTGGTCTCAACTCAAATGTTGAGAAATTGTAATTGAAATGTGAACTCTTGAACCTAAAATTATTTTGAAATGTTGTAATAAGTATTGTCCTGAACATTGCTGTTCAGCCCGGCCCAGTTTGTTGGGAATATATATGTTTTCACCGCCAGATAGCGCTGTACGGGTCAATGCCCTGGGGGTGTCTGTCGCGGTTTGTCACTTCTTCTTGTTGTTTTGGCCGAGCATGATGACTCGGAAGATTTTTACTCTTGAATCTTGAACGTAAACCCTGGCCCAACTTTGTTGGGAAATAAAATGTTGTTATTGTTACTAATTCTTTGTTTAGTTAACTTAACCTAATTTACATTTTACTTAATATTTATTCTTCATTCCTACTGATATTATGTAAGGCCACGGCTCTTCTCTTCATTCCTACTGATATTATGTAAGACCACGGCTCTTCTCTTCATTCCTACTGATATTATGTAAGGCCACGGCTCTTCTCTTCATTCCTACTGATATTATGTAAGGCCACGGCTCTTCTCTTAATTCCTAACTCCTTTGCATGTAGCTACTGCACACTCCTAGATATCATGTCTTATCCGGTCAAGTTATGTGGCCACTCCAGCTTGCTTATTGACAAATAAAATACGTCTATGCTTCTCTCCTAAATTTCCTAGGTGATTTCCTGGATCAACACTTCGCCCGACTGCATCTCCACTATGTTGTACGTAGCTCTTCACAAATTGTGGTTTACTATCATATATATATATACTAGCAGAAAACCCGCACTTTCCTACGGAGTACATTCAAATTAAATTCAATGTATGCAATTAATGCCAAAATAAAAGGAATATATATAGATATTTATAATAAGTACGACGATCAATGTATACAATTGATGTAATATATATATATATATATATATATATATATATATATATATATATATATATATATATATATATATATATATATATATTTATAAAAAATTGAAAGGATATTTTTATAGACAAATAATGTAGAAGAAAATATTCAAATTAAATCTAATAGGACATACTAAAGAATATAGTACAGTTAAGATAGTACAGTTTGAGGATAATATCTTTTACTGTATTTTAATATTTTTTTGGATAATGTCCAATCGTCTGCGGTATTAGGACAACAAAAAAAATTCTATTTTGTCTATTTAGTTGCTATGCACGTGACGATACATTTATTTAAAGTACCTAAAAAAGAAATCACGTGATAAGCATTTATTAAACAAAATTCTAAAGAATAATATTTGAAAATTCACCAAAAACCCAGAAAGTAGAGGTAGACTTTCGAAAAAGTTTTCATTTTGAAGGAATTTTCATCTTTCTCGTGATATAAATTTTATAAACCTCAAATTATTATTTTAAATGAAATCTTTAAAAAAGTTACAAAAACAGCTTAAAAAGTTAATTTTAAAAAAATCTAAGAAGAATTTTTCAAAAATCTTTCTTAGTGCACACCTACACTATAAGAAGAATCACCATGAAAATGTCAGCCCTTTTGGTCACGCGGTTTGGTCTGTGCTTTGTATGTCAGTGAGTCAGTCAGTTACGGAACTTTTATATATATATATATATATATATATATATATATATATATATATATATATATATATATATATATATATATATATATATATACATAGATATATATATATATATATATATATATATATATATATATATATACATAGATATATATATATATATATATATATATATATATATATATACATAGATATATATATATATATATATATATATATATATATATATATATATATATATATATATATATATATATATATATATATATATATATGAATGAGGACTCGGATGCAGCTGCAGAATAATTGTAAATAAATTCACTGTGCGGGCGAAATACAGAAAAATGAAGACTCAGATATTACAGAAACTCCATATCGATGCCGTAGCGTTTATTAAAATATTAATTAACCAGTCCGGTTCGCCGATTCGACTGATCCCCTCCAGCGGGAAAAACGCGCGTCCTATCACTCTCGGTAAGTCCTGTATTTACTTACTAAACCCCAGAAGCGGAGAGTCCTGCAGAAAAGCTCGTGATGTCATGAGTCAGATCATGTGACTCCACTGCAAACCTAACTGAAAGCGCGTACAAATAATAAACCTTGGGGCAGCGTGATGCAACTGTCCTTGAACCCCTGATCTTCGAAAACAACTCTTCCCGAAAGTGGATATAGTCATGTTAGTGAATCGTCTTTTTTTTTTTAAAAACCCCGAATGTCTGAAAATTGCTTGAAGTTCTCGAATGGTTTTAATTATGTTAATTGGGCTTTCTCTAGATTTGACATATATATATATATATATATATATATATATATATATATATATATATATATATATATATATATATATATATATATATATATATATATATATATATATATATATATATAACTGTTAAATGACTGGCACTAACAGCAGTAAATGGTGAAAGAGTTTTTTCTGGCTAAATATATACTTACGCAATTTCTGGCTTAATATGTAATAGAAGAGTATAGGTAAGTGACTATTTGTAAATCTACATTCTTTCCTTTTTTGCGTAGTCTAAAGATGCTAGAACACATCTGCATGCATATTTTGCTATTGCCATAGTTCTTATAATCCGTTCCCTTGATAGATTCATGCCGCCAGTGGTTGTTTTTAACTTTAAATACGGAAATGTTTTCCAGATTTTTTTTCTGCAATGTAAGACTTTTGCTCTGTTTATGTTTACTCCAAAAGACATGATATCTCTGGGAATTACACCAGCACACAACAAATGAGACTACTTACAGCATATGAGAAAAGCAACAGGAGAGCAGCTCTGCGAATGCCGCGTATGAAACCGAAATCACCTCAGAACTGTTGTTACACTTAGCACTAGACCAGATTGGGCTTTTTCGTAATGTGACCTATAGGGTTACCTGAAATGGCGTCCATTCAAAGGTTCTATGCTAATTGTGTTAAGTGTGGTATTATCGTCCTATCATGTGTCCGAGAATGAGTGCATAAGAGGGGCTCTGAATTATGTGGTGTTAAGATTTCTACTGGTTATCTTATAGGGGCACACAATTCAAGAGTGTCTTTTGGTAGGTTTTTACTAAATTATTGAATATTAAATTATAATATTTTAGTCAGAAAATGATAACTTGTTGATTTTGTAGTCTATGTTAAACTGACAAGCTTATGGGATTGCATCTTATGGGAAGTTCAGTAATTAATAACGAACATAACAATAAATCGTCTGTCAGAATTTTATCCAAAAAATCACCCATACAAATTGACATCTTTAATAAGCAAAAAATTCCTTATAAGGTTCAACCTTTGTATTGAACTGGTATTTGGGAACGTTGGAGCTAAATATCTTCCTGTTACTCAAAGCAATTTTTTTTTGCAAATAATGCAAATTAATGAAAGTTATATAGTTGCATGCAAACTGCCCATTCTACCTCACTCTACAATTCCACAACGAGGTTTAATGTTTTGATTATGGAAGTGGAATAATGCAAATTAATGAAAGTTATATAGTTGCATGCAAACTGCCCATTCTACCTCACTCTACAATTCCACAACGAGGTTTAATGTTTTGATTATGGAAGTGGATTTTTGGGTCATGGTCCTTGAATCTTTCAGACAACGAACTAGCTTTGTAGTCTGCGGCCTTCAAAAATCAGAAGACCACTAGACAGTGGTCCTAGACAGTTCCGGGAGGAGCATTCTTAATTCCGTTGTCAAAGTGCTCGACGAATCTGATTGTATTATACTAGAAAACATTCTATGAGGGTATGTGCCTACCCTCAAATCGCTGTTTTTGCGAAAACATTCGAATTTTTTTTTATTATTTTAAATTAAAGTTCAAACATTTAGGATTTCAAAAATGCTTTACTTTTGGTTCAGCGATAATTAGAAGCAAAGTTCTAGCCCAAATTATAAACCGGAAATGAACTTTCTGAAACCGGAAGTGACCTTTTAAAGGGCCACGGAAATACAAAAAATACATTTTTACAGTTATTTCTTTACTTTTAAACAATTTTAATGCTCATTTTTCATTTTTAATGTAGAATTAAGTTTCCTCTATTTACTTTTTATAGTTTTAAGACCATTAAAAGACCATTAAAGGACTTGGTGGAAAGGGTGAACTAACTGATAACTTTATAGACAAGCTACAAAACTATTATGAGATTGCAATTCGCAGCAATGTTGGAAATCTTCAAAATATGCAATCAGCAGTATTATCTGTTTTTTTCATTGTTGCTCAAGCAATGAAAAGTCGATGCGTGGACAGTGTCCCGAAAGTTGGTGTAAATACAAGCAAGCAGCGCATCATGGAAAGCAGTTTTCGGAAAAATCCCCAAGCCTTCCAGATACAATTGTCAAAGTTATAAAACCAGCTTACTTAGAACTGGTTATTGTGATCAGAAATTACTGAAAAAGTGTTTTCATTTCATGACTCATATCAATATTGTATCATTTAACAATGTTTTGTGGAATATTTTTCCTAAAGAAAATTTTCTTTAACTGCAAACATTGTTATTAGGGGCTTCTATTGCAGTGCTACTGTTTAATTCATATTTTATGGGTCTCGTACCTGTTTTCAATTATTAAAAAATAAAAACTGAACCAGAAATGTTGAAAAAGTACATGGAAATTGACATTGAGCGAATAAAGAAATAGAGGCGACAAATTCAGACAACTACAAAAACATGCAGAAAAATTATAAAAGCTAAAAGAAAATCAAAATTAATTTAAAATGAAGCCACGGAAGGCTTGACCTACAAATATGGTGAAATTTGAGGTTGTAAAGTTTATACATATTTTTTTGTGCTAAATTAAAATCTTTATTTGCGTTTTCTGGAAAACTGCATTTTTCATTTTTTAAGTTTACAATAAATTTCATTTCTTAAAAGATTTTTAAGATATTGAAATAAAATTTTGTCACAAGGTTCTGCTCATCTAGTGGTATGTTATGAACCAAAATATAACTTGTAAGTATCTGTTTATTAATTTAAGAGCTATTTTTATTGAAAAATATATGAAAATTTTTAAAAAAATCTTGTTGTGTATACAAAATTTGGTATATGTTAGTAAGTTTAAGAGGTATTGCAAATATTTTGCTTCATAACACAGGTAAGTGATTTACTAATATTCTGTTGAAAAAAAAAGTGAAATATATTGGTTAGATTTTGTTTTAGAAAATTTGGCGTAAACGCTAATTTTTACTAAAATTTGACTAAAAATTGCCTAAATTTGAAAAGTTAATGAAAATTCCACTAACTTTCCACTAATTCATAGTTTTATTCCCTGTTCTAACTAAAAACACTTGTGTTTCATAAAAATTTCCTATTTTTCAAAAAAAGTGCCTAAAAGGTAGGCACATACCTTAAACAATAAATAAACCACTAACCAGTGTATACCGTCAGTTGCGACTTTGAATCATATTTCTTGATGAAAAGTGGCATCACGGAGAAATATATTTTTTGACTACACAATTTTTTCTGTTTTTTTGTCTTACACAAGTAAAGGATCTTTTTGAGCTTGGTACCTAGTGGGCCATAGGACAGCATTTTTCAATGAAAAACACTCAAAACGGTACATAGGAAATTTTACCGACGCCTGATTTAAAGGCATAAGTTTATGATCATGTTTCTGTGACAAAAATCCTTCACGCTGAACTTTCATTGAGTCATACTTTGAAAAAAATTTATGAATGGCACAAACTAACAAAAGTATGCAACTGCTATCCCTTATTTTTTTTTAAAAGACATTTATATTGATGTCGAGTTTTACTGAATTCTGTGGCAAAGCAATGCACATGTTAAGAATCACATGTTCTTTCACCTGGTTTTAATGTATAAATGTTCAAACCGAACTGAAACAGAAAACTGGTCTCGATTCGATAGGGAAATATTCTGCTTTCACTACTCCTGATATAGAAAATATTACATTAGCAAACGATCTTAAAACATGAAGGCATATGATCTCTGAAACATGGCTTGGCAGATATTTTCTCTAAAAGAACTTTGTATCATATAGAATCATTCTTAATGTATATAAAACTACGAATACGTGAAACAGATAATTGAAATATTTCTTAGACAGCTTCTTTAATATTATGATTCATGCTTGTATAAAAATAAAACTGAAAAAGGGACAAGAAACAGAAATGCCACGATTTTTATTATGAACATTTTCTTACACACACAAAAAAAATGTTTTAATATTAATTCAGCAAAGAAGCTGTATCATATATGTCCATTTCAATTCATTGCGTTGAAAAAAACAACTCATTATCGAAAATGGAAAACATGTCACCTAATATCTATTTCTATTTATTTATTTATAATTTGTTTTTAATAATTCCCTCTGAAATGGAATAATTGAAACTATTTACCCAATAAGTGTCTTTCCAATTAAACAGCAGCAAATTTTAATCTAGAATAAATTGAATAATTTTCATTAAACGGCTATTATTTCAAAATAATTCTCTGAAATCTATTTAAAATGATATTTCTGGAATCAATTGTGATATTTCACAGGAGTATTTCATTAAATATAAATAGCATATGTTTTTAATCATGGATTTTATTAATTTCATTTTGATAATCTATATTGGGACAGAACACCCACACGAGACTTACGAACAAGGGAAAATTAAATTTCTAATTATAATATTTAGGGTTTCATTTTTTGCTCAATAAAGATTTGTATATTTCAGCAGTTTTCCTCTATTCTAAATATTAATTGACACTACAACAGTTTCATAAAATAAATTTTTAATATGAAAGACCTGTTTAAGAACCAAAAATTATCCAAAAATTATAGTATGAATTCTTAACAAATATAATTGTTATAGTGGCAACAGTAACATGTAGTAAAAATTTTGGACCGCATGTTAAACTTGGATATTTCTAATGGATAAAAGACACACATTTTTTAAGGATAGCTTTACTACCGTATGTTAAAGGTGATATGTTAATGTATTCATTTTATGTATTCATTTATTTATTTATTTAATTTTATTTTTAAATTTTCTGTGTATCAAAAACAGTACTTACATCAAATGACTCCATTTAGAAAAATGCCGTTTAAATTTTTATTCTTCACAAGTGCATATATGGACAGTTATCGCGCATATCTATATAAAAGAACCGTGTTAACAATTTTGGGGTTAGGGGAACCGAGGTAGCCCAGTGGTAACGCGTCTGCTTTCGGCACCGAGGGTGCTGATTCGAATCCCGATAACCGCCGTTAAATACGTTCGTGTCTACGCCGGATATGGGTACATTAAATCAGTAGACTGGAAAGTCCTATGAGGTGAGAGACGGTTGGAGAGGGTAGAAAGGCACCCCCTCCCCCAATGTCATTCCTGGGGGTTCTCGGTCAAAATTGAGGTTGTACCAAGGGAACAATGTTTACTCACATATATGGTACTCCCAGATAAAAAGTTACCAACAGATTCTGAGGTTCGATACGAATACCTCAGAACAAGTGCCTCTGCAAGTTATTCTTTTATTTATATCTGTTTTTCGTCACCCGCGGAACTCCGTTCTTTCTGGCGGGTGCCTTCAAATTTATGGAAAAAATGGTAGATATTAACGAATTTGTATATACCGTCGAACCTGTGCAGCAAAATATCTGGAATGCGAGAAAAATGGTGGATTGAGTGTTCTTCCTCATAATTTCTTTTTGCTTACAACGTATCACATAAAGTGTAATAGCAATGTAGTGGGCAGTTGTTCATATCTACCATCTCGTCATCGATATCTCATTTCCATCACACTTTTTTCAATTCCTATTATTAGTTCACACTCTCTCTATATATATCTTGTTCAAATTTTCAATCGTTAATAAAAGTACTTTTTATTCATCCACTCAAGTTCAAATACATTTTTTTAAACTTGTAGTGGATGATACTTGATGTTAATACAGTTTTTTTCAAATATTAATACATTAATTAAATTTAATTAATCAATTTTAGTTTTAGACCATATATATCTGGTTCAAATTTTCAATCGTTAATAAAAGTACTTTTTTTTCATCCACTCAAGTTCAAATACATTTTTTTAAACTTGTAGTGGATGCCACTTGATGTTAATACAGTTTTTTCAAATATTAATTCATTAATTAAATTTAATTAATCAATTTTAGTTTTAGACCATATATATCTGGTTCAAATTTTCAATCGTTAATAAAAGTACTTTTTTTCATCCACTCAAGTTCAAATACACTTTTTTAAACTTGTAGTGGATGCCACTTGATGTTAATACAGTTTTTTCAAATATTAATTCATTAATTAAATTTAATTAATCAATTTTAGTTTTAGACCTAGAGCGTCTCTTGCTCTTGAATAGTAATTTACCTCTTCTTACTGTGTAAATGGTAGCACTGCGGTATCGCGAGCTTCTTCTGTCCTGTAGGTTGCGAGATCGAATCCCCAACCTGGCAAACTTTTTCTCTCTCTTTCCCCCCCCCTCCTAATCTCGCACAGTAGGCAAGGTTCTGGCTGGCAATCCTTTTTTTCAATTCCTACTATTAGTTCACACTCAAATTTTCTTTGTTGACCTAAGTAGGAATCGACTTTAAAATTTTTTTTTATATATTACTTGTTATAAAGAAGAAGATTTCGAACATTACATTGTTGCAAGTTATTAGACAAACCATTCCCTTCTTTAGTCCTTATAAAACAAAAATCCTACGGCATATCTATTATTTTATTGGACAGACACATTTTCCTGATGACTTTCGAAATATACACTGTAAGCCCCTTATCTTCTCCATTGTGAGAAAGTTACCAAGATGCAAACGCGACGGGAACTTTCATCACAACCACTGCACAACACAGGAAGTTGGACAAAAAGAAATTATCTACGAAAATTCTATACGACATAAGTTGACTCATATAGTTAACAGGATTATATGATCCATTAAGGCTTCTTTCCAAGTTCAGTCACCATGGTTATTATTCGATAAGTCCAAAAGATAATCCGTCCTTCCCGAAGGTATACGGATGATTTTGAGAGACGACAAATTTCGCAATGGCAATCAGCTTGACAAGGATTATACAATACAAATAATTACATGCAATGTTAAACAGTTATAGAAAACCGAAACAAACAACAAAATTATCAATGACCCAAAAAAGGGTAATGAAAGTCCATAAGGTCTTTCATCACAGCCAAAATGAATTTTCTACAATAGTAGTCATTATAGAATTTATGTGGTGACCATTAAGTAATTTCCCTCGGTAAACTCGACCGCAAATCTCTCCATGTTACACAACTAAATAAACAATGTTCTGTAGTCTGGACCTCTCCGCACGCACAGATGTCACTCTTCCCAAGAAAACTTCTTTGATATTAGCCCACGCTTCCATGTTGAGTGATAGCTTGATTTATATAGAAATTCGATATTAATCTTTCTAAGGAAACATGAGGGTAGATTTTATGAACCTGCCTCCCCAATTCACTATCGGCCCACCTTTCTTGCCAGACTTTCATTCCATATGCCTTAATATTTGCCTTTACTTGTTGCCTGGTCATTTTGTAGGTACCTTCAATTATGTACAGTTTCCGTGGCTTCTTTAGCCGCAGTGTCAACTTCCTCATTCTCTGTAATCCCGATATGTGCTTTTATCCAGTGGAAATGCACGACCACACCATTATTTTTGATCTTGTGTTTCAATTCCTCAATAATCTCACCCTTATATTCTAAGGACCCAAGAGCCTGCAAAGCACTTCTGGAATCGCTAAAGATGTCAATTTCACTTAGACCTTTTTCCCTAGCATCGTCTATTGCCATGGAAATGGCCGTAACCTTATTATTCGATAAGTCAAATAATGGATTAAAGTGCCATTATCAGGGCTGTTAGACTCATGAAACTCTACTGTTCTGTTAAGGTGATGCAACCTGATGGTAATAGTAGAGGGATACGACTTACCCTGAATCAGAGGGTACTCGCATCCCTCTGCTTCAGGGCGTTTGTCTACTGGCGTTGCTGCATAGGATTTTTTTAATTTTAGAGTGTTGCCTAAAAACGTAGTCATATGCATAGATAATAAGCTCTTATTCAGAGAAGTCAGAAATACCAATGAAACGTAGAGTTTCACAATCAGTTGCAACATTGCTTTAAACATGATCTCGTGTTGTTAAGGAGCTTTTTAAGTTCAAATCACGTCAGCCAAACAATTGCTTCACATTTTTTCCAGATACTAGATACATCATTACCTTCTTTTTGAATTTACAAAGCATCATAATCGGGTTGTCATCTTCAATGATCTTCATATTAACAGAAGATTATTTCAAAACGACTTTTGTTTGGTTAATGTTATCGATAGGTGAAAATATTTTAGATAGCCACATCTTGGCAATACGTATAAAAAATCCTGGCTTGAAGTATGTTGACTGCACACTTCAACAAGCATATCAGAAAACATTCATTTTAATGGCATAAAAACAATAAGCCTAAATATCCGGGCAACCGAATTATATGCCAGGTTCCAATTTTAAAGAAAGAGTCGCTAATGATGTTGTGACTAATTTTTATTGATCCTAAAATTTCTATATCAATATCCATCTCTTCTCTTTGATATTTTTCCTTTAAAAGTTTAATCATTAACAAAATGATATGCTCTTTAAAATTATATTGTCTTTTGGTACGCTCTAGTTGTTAAACTCTTTATCGTGTGAAGAAAAGTTTAGTTGTTTTATGGATTCGAAAATTTAACTGAATCAATTTAGGCTAGATGGTGGACTATTGCAGTTTGTATGGATTATAATTTTGAATTCCCCTGACTTAGTTAGAATAATAGCAAAATTTTAATATATAGGCCTATACCCCGGAAAACATGTACTCTAAGATAATTCACATAGATAATCCAACAGAGATAGATAAAAATTATACAAACATAGACAAGAAACAAACAGAAATCAAGCACTCTGGGCATCCACGCACCAACGGCACGATTCTGTATAAGTGCCGGAACTGAACCATAAAACAATAGAGGTAACCGACAGGTCTCTTCATCAGGGAGCCTAACCATGTCAGTTACCTCAAGGGGAACATTCTGAATAGAATGCAGGTAAGCCCAAAAAACATCCCAAGGCCCCGAGTCCCCCAAGGAAGCAATAAGTCAAAAAGAAAATGAAAAGACAAACACAACTTACAGTATGGGCTCAACGCACCTTACATGCAAGCACACAAAATCCTAATGCAAAATAAAAGATGCGTACACACCCCAATTCCGTAAGTGACGGTTATGGCGAAACAGCAGCCAATTCTATCCTAAAAATTACGTCATATTTGTATTATTTTATCTATCTCTGTTGGATTATGTATTTGTTTCATTATGGGGATATGAAGCTTCTGCGCTATCCTCTATTGAAAATGTTTTCTTGCAGGATATGTTTTATGTTAAGGTAATTTAGCAGTCTATGCTTGATTTTTAATTTTTGTTTATTTCTATTGTTTATATTTTACATAATTCACATAGATAATAATACGTGTGATTTTTTATTCAGATTTAGGAGATATATTCGACTAATTACTGTTATTTTTTTATTTTTACCTTATGCGGAAACAGTATAAAGATAAAGAACTTGGTAAAACAAGCATCACAACTATACGTATATAATAAGGCCAGTTCCACTATTTAGGTACATAAAATAAATCTGAGTTTACAGCTAATTGCACGTGAACATTTAAAACGCAATCATTCATTCAGTTTAAACAAAAGGTGTTTTAGAGTTTGTTTAAAGAGGTGCCTTGATATTTTTTGTTACAAAACAATTTTATGTACGTAGCTGTATTTTAATCAGCAGGATTAGTCCGGAGTGAGGAATGTTTTCTTTATAAAGTTTTCAGCTAAAGATAGGGAAAAATAAGATAAAAGTAAAACAACCAGTACATTATTTAAAGAAATGGTGCATAAAATTTTAAAAATGAAAGTAAATTTAGCGTATAAACAATCTGGTAGAAAAATGTACAAAGAAGTTAACAAAATGAGCAGCATAATGTAAATTTAAAAATAAGTGTAGAAATTCGTTTTTAACTTGATAGGAAATCGCATTTCACTTCATTAAATATAAAATCCTGATCTATTATTTTAACGACTTAACTGTCAGTAATTAGCTTTAATTGACAGGATAAATAAAATAAATTTTAAAATGCAGAGGATTATCTTTAGTACTCCAACTTTTCCCAATAAATTTTCTGCACAGACTACAGATAATTAGTTTAAAGAAAGCCTAGTATCTAATAAAACATATTTAAACTGAGAAATAGACAGATATAAATCAAAACTATAACTCGATTCATGCAACACATTATACTTGCGACAGGGATCGTATAGTGCGGCGGTTCTCAACCTGTGGGGGGGGCGCCCCCCTGGGGGGCGTAGAAGAATTTCAAGGGAGGCGTGATTAAAAAAGTAAAATAAAAAGTAAAACTAACTGTAATTTACTGTACTCAATTTTGCGGTCACAATGTAATCATAACATATTTTCGACATACGAACACGAATACGATAATTGTCGTACACGATAATTGTCGTAATTGTAAAAACACTGTAATTGTCGCACGTCTGGACGTCGAAAGTGACCTGAGGTGTGCTTTGTAACAGTTACAACCTAATATTCAAAAACTTGTCAAGGACAAACATTGTGAGCCCTCTCATTAATGTTGTGAAAGTGGCTTTTATTACATGCCAACCTCATCTAGATCCTTTATTACCTCAAACATATTTGATCTGTATTTAGTTCTTTGATTTCATATGTTCTAATAATGATATGGTCCAAATTAAGATACATGTAGTAATATTAAAATTTTTGTATGAAATTATCAATTCTATATTTTCATTTAATAACCGACTTCAGGTTCAAATTCCGATTGTACTGCATGCATTGACCACATATGGTGGTAGTGGTGGTGACCTCACATCACTGTTGAAAGGGGGGGGGCGCCGAGCCTGAAAGGTTGAGAACCCCTGGTATAGTGGATTATTCTCCGTCAATATGACGACAATGATTACTCATGAGTTAACAATACAGTGATTTATTAAAAATTTCGACACAAATATGTTTAAACATAAGCATATACACAGATAAAAAATATAATTCGATTCATTTGAAATAAATCGATACATCACTTCCTCATTAAATTCAATTAACTGCCCCTCATTCCATTCAAGTAACTCCCAAACTCCT
>CAJRAI020000173.1:0-5000 GCA_907164885.2 Dolomedes plantarius | reverse complement strand
TTTACTGATGAAATATAAAATTTTCGTATATAAAGTTTTATGAGATTTTCCTTAATTTACTACTCAAACACGTTACGTTGTAGTAAAATTTTGTCCGAGAGTTAGGGAATATTTTCTGTAATAGAATTGGGGTACAGTTTAACTAATGACAAATATATTAAATATTTGTCTTGTAGAATACTATTTTACAGTTACCATCAAAAATGAATTCAGTTTTTGCATTAAGAGATTATGTCAAATAGGAAATAGGGTTGAAGCAAAATAAAGAACTTAATACAAGTTTTCTAATTGAGAATTTAAAAATTTTCTTTCTAATATTATACAGTAATTACTCACTTCTACCTAGACTTGGGTTATATAATTTGAAGTGGCACTCTAAATGAATTTGATACAAACACATTTTATACATGAAACAATGTTTATTGAATTTCTTGCACATGTAGGCTTTGCTTTACAGCAGATTCATACGTACTACTTGTACAGATATATAAATACAGCTTTCAAGAACATATATTTTCAATACTCACGACAGTAAGTCAACCAGCAATTCTCCACGTAACTTTGGGCCCCCGAACCACTAGCGCAGGATAGCACTCGAGCTGCATACTCTCGTAGCTCCCTCTCGCTTATCTATCAACCTTAACAACCTTTTTGAACCCTAACAACCTTTTTTTTATTAATGACGCTGCATGGTATTTATACTAAGCGCGTATGCCGAAATTAGCATATCTCAAGCAGCTTCTTTAATTCATTCACTCAAAAAGTTTCGATTCTTCTGAATCGAAATTTGTGTATACCTTACAATATGGATTGAAGTAATTTATGTTTTTGTTTTCAACTAAAATGCAATTGTATCTAAACGATTTTGTTAGTTGTAATTTTAGGAAATGTGTCATTGTAATATTTAGGATTCTATACATACAAGTCACTAAATGTTTTAGAAGAGCTGTCACGACTAATTCAGTGTGGACTGTGGTATTGTTTTAGAAAAGGGAAGAAGAATACTTGCTAAAGCTTTTCTGTACGCATTAAACATGAAAATAAATCACATGAAGGACTATAGAGTATCTTTAGTTACTTGAGCAAACACAGTGGACAAACTATTGAATCAATCTTAACAACTTTAAAAGATTCAAATGTATTTATCATGAAGTAAAATGCACAGTAGCGTTTCTAAGCAAATTTTACCTATAGTGCCTTTAAGAGAGAATATTCAGTTTTTTCGTAAAATAGTTTTTCTATACTTAGAGTGGATACAGAGAAAAGGAGAGCCTTTCAAGGGAATTATATTTTTTTCTATTTCTATTATAATTTTCTTCAAGCAAAATAGTAAAAGGAAAAAAAAGGAAAGCATTTTCAGAAGGAAATCGGAGTTATAGATAAATATACAGTAAGATATAAAGCATAATGCATAGAGCAATCCTTTAAGAGAAGTATTTGTGAATATAAATGTATCGCTGTGTTTTGACATTTCCAAAAAGTTAAGATCTTTTGTTCAAAGTAAAATTCAGTAAATTCAACACAAGAAGTCTATTTTAAAACAAAAAAAGAAAAGATAATTGGTTTAAAATACTGCTTTAAAGAATTGATTGTTTAAAATCTGTCTAATTACGGTATAAATAGTGTATTAATGTGTTTAAGAGGTTTACGCCCCCTCGAAAGAAAAATTCTGGGCCCGCCCTTCGTTTAGACATAGCAGATTGAACTCAAGGTAAAACCTAGATTTAGAATTGACTGAGAAGTTGCAGGTTTGTAATCGAAAGCATACTGAACCAAGAGAAATCCGGGAATTCTAAAAGCATCAATAAAACTTCTTAACATTTTGAATATAATTTACTCTGCAACGTCATCGGATATTGATCACTAGATCTCCACAAATTTTACGCTTTATTTATAGAAAAGTGTTGGAAATAACGTAATAAAGATGGTGGTAAGGAACCGTTAAAATGATATAATAAAAACATGTAAATATTTTTCTATATTTGTTACATAGTCTGCAATTATTTTAGAACAAACAGCGAACTATTGATTTTCGATTGATACTATCAATGGAAAAACTTTAGCAGTAAATCAATCGATGTACAGATTATAAGAAAGATGGTTAGAGAAATTGCAGATTCCCTACAAAGCTGAAAAATGAGAGTAACCCAACCTACCAAAGGTCCATTTCGAAGGATGGAAAAGTTTGTTAACATCTGATTTAGGTGCAGCCAACGCCTTTGTACAATTTCTCGAGTACACAGAACAGATCTGGCTTTGCCAGAACGAGACCTAAGCTGTGAGAAAACTTTATAATCGATTCCAGAGAGAAAGAGCCCCTTCTCCAAATTCAATATCGATTTACAAAACCAATTTTCTCCCTTGAATTGGACATAATTTTCAGCTGCCTTAAAATGGCAAAATCCCCGAGAGAAAATGGTAGCTACCCGGAATTTCTCATGCACTTAGGGACCTCGTGCTATTGAAAAAATTTTGAGATTCTTCAAATGAAATGGGAAACTGGAGTTGTTCCTTCTCATAAGTCCGTCACCATTCCCATTCATCAAAAAAGATTTTAAAAAAAAACCTGTAATGTCCCAGATTACAGACCAGTCTCACTCACTAGCCTCTTGGTAAGACTATGGATAGATGGTTACCAGGAGATTTAACTGGCATTTGGGAAATAACAGGCTTTTGTTAGTGAACAGGCTTGTCTTAGACATCTCGATCTACTGGGAATCAGGTAACACTTTTAATTCAGGCAGTTAAGGATGCTCTCAACAGAGAAAAATAATGACGTTGGTTATTTTTGTGGACCTAAAGTCGGCATACGATATATATAATATATATATATATATTATAGATATATAGTAGTATATATATATAATTGAAAATAAATTTCAAACCTTTTATTATTAAAACACCAATCTAAATTCTGTCACCCTTTTGCAATAAAGCATTACCCCTCAAATCCAACCCAAATAATCTATTAGTTTTCCCCTAGAGGCACGCGCTGCCCCGTTATATAACAGTTATATAAGATTGGAGAACTTTCACCGTCACCCCTATGACGCGACATAATCACGTTTCGTTTCTAGCGAATTAGAAGTTTAATAGACCCGTACGCGGGCGAGAGAATTTCGCGCCTCCGTAGATTTTGTTTGTCTGTTTCTCGACGAGAAAAGATGTAAGTTTCACGTTCTCGTCAAATTGGCGGGCCGGGGGCCCGGTTCCCGTCCGCCGAACATTGGTGTGTTCGCCACGGTACTGTCAAGATCTAATTTGGGCGGCTGTGTCCCTTTGTCTTCTGTGTGATGACTGCGGCGATTTCCGGAGAACTTCGACTAGTAAAACTATGTAAACCAATGCCAAAGTATTAAGCATAATCAACTTTGTACGTTGTCTAGCGATGGTTTCAACTATAAGATCATCCTATATTGGTGAGCGAATCGCCTCTTCCTTGCTGGCGTAGAACTTACTTATTTTCTCCGGCGTGCCTGCAACCACGACCACGCCTATTTGCCTAAAACTTTGTCCCACTACAAACTCCGAAGTATATCTGAGAGATGAAGTTCCTCAGATATACTTCGCCTGTTTGCATCACCCGCCTTAGCTGTATTACACACACACCACACACCACACACACACACACAGATATATGATATATATATATATATATATATATATATATATATATATATAGATATATATATATATATATTATATATATATATATATATATATATATATCTATATATATATATATATATATAGTGTGGGATTTTTTTAAAACGTGACTCTACTCAGAGCCATCTGTAGCGCGATCAATCGCCGAATTCCACGAAAATTGATAGAGGACTAAGGACGACATGGGAAGGGTTTCGTGAAAAAAAAACTGTTAGTTCCAAAAGTCGCCTATAGGTGAAGATATGGTAACTGTTAGTGTCGTCGCACTTGAGAATTTGCATAAAATTCAAGTAAAACATCAAATATACATTCACGAATATGTAGTCGACAGTACGCGCTTGAATAAGTCCAGATAATACCGTCCAGAAAGAAAGTCTTCCCCGATTTCTATAGGTATGTTTCGAATTCTATAAGAGATATATATTTATAAGAAATATATTTATAGATATATTTTATAAGAAAATCGTGAAGGATGATGGAATTCCATGAATGTCCAATTCTCTTAGCCAGATTGCGTTTTAGATATAATATCACCACCGCAACTTTCATCCCCGAATTTAGATTCTGATTTGGGCTTCTTGGCAAGAAAGTCCCAAGGGCAACGCTGATAACAAAATTTTAAAAAATCAAGTATTTCTCCCGTTTTAAAATTACTTACTTTGACGCTTCCGAAAGGTTTTTGTTTATGCAAAGGTACGTGATGCAACCTAAATCCATCGTTGCTGGATGTTCTACAGTTTTTGGTCTTACAAAAATCCCCCATGTTATAATTTGAGTCCAGACTTATATGTAATACTAGCTGAAAACCCGTACCTCGCCACGGAGTACATTCGAATTAAATGCAACAGTCAATGTATGCAATTCTTGCCAAATATATATATATTATATATATATATATATAGATTCATTATGATAATAGACGATAAATGTATACATTGATGTAATATATACCGGGTGGCCATAATTAAACTGAAAGTGCTCACAGTGTTCTGTAGCGCGATCTATTTGCGAGAATGACGCCACATTTTGTAGGAAGATAAACAAGACGGGGGACGAAGGATTCCGCGAAAAAATAAATGAGTTCCAAAAGTCACCGCTGGGAGATTTTGGCGCTGTGAATAGAAAATAGGTGTTAACAAATGCAAATCAATACGGAACACCAAACAGTAACCTTTGGTGAATGTAAGGGAATTTCTGTGACGCATGTGGTGATTTGTCATCCCAAATTCGGCATTTCTGGTATTCACAGTTCCATGCAGGGTAAAAGTGGGGCCTCGTCTCCCCATAAGATTTTCCACGGCCAAGCGTGGCCACGGCAAGCGTGCCACGGCCAC
>CAJRAI020000172.1:82500-101835 GCA_907164885.2 Dolomedes plantarius | reverse complement strand
TATATATATATATGAAATACAATGAATAATATATATAATAAATATATATATATAAAACAGTTCCGTAACTGACTGATTGACTGACTGACAGATAACGCACAGACCAAACCACTGGCCCTAAAAGTTGAAAATTTGTATGGTGATAATTTTTATATAGTAGGGTTGCACTAAAAAAGATTTTTGAAAAATTCGTATTAGTTTTTTTTAAATTAAATTTTTGAGTGATTTTTGTAACTTTTTTAAAGTTTGCATTTAAAATATTAATCTGAGGGTTATAAAATTTAGATCACGAGAAAAATCATAAAAAAATCCTTTAAAATAAAATCTTTTTTCAATCTTTACCTCCATTTTCTGATTTTTGGTGAATTTTTAAATATTAATTTTTAGAATTTAGTGTATGCAATGCTGACCACGTGGTATCTTTTCTTTTTGTGATACTTTAAATTAATTTTGTGTCACGTGCATAACAACTAAATAAATTGACAAAAGAAATACTAAAATAACGTAAAAATAAAATTTAACCACTAGACAAATTGAGATAGAAGTTTTTTAAGAATTTAGTTCAAATTAATATGTTCTATGGATATTAAACATACAGATTAATTACATACATTGACCGTTTTATTTGATTTGAATATTTTCTACATAATTTTGTCTAGAAAAATAGACGTTACGAATTTTTTATAAATAAATTTATATATATATTTTGGCATTACTTAGATTTTTTAAAATTATATTTTTAAGCTGTTTTTGTAACATTTAAAGTTTGCCTTTAAAATAATAATTTGAGGGTTATAAAATTTATATCACTAGAAAGATCATAAAAATTCCTTTAAAATGAAATCTTTTTCGAATCTATACCTCTATTTTCTGATTTTTGGTCTATTTTTTAGAATTTAATTTATCAAATGCTGATCACGTGGTTTCTTTTCTTTTTGTGATACTTAAATTAATTTATCGTCGCATGCATAACAACGAAATAAATTGACAAAAAAATTAAAATACGGTAAAAGATAAAATTTAACCATTACACCCATTGAAATGGATGTTTTTTTAAGAATCGAATTCCAATTAGTATGTTTTATGGATATTAAACCTACAAATTAATTGCATACATTGACCGTTGTATTTGATTTGAATATTTTCTTCTACATTATTTTTCTATAAAAATAGCCGTTACGAATTTTTTATAAATATATTTATGTATATTTTTTTGCATTATTTGCATACATTGACCATTGTATTTAAGTTGAATGTACTCCGTAGTGAAGCACGGACATTCAGCTTGTAATTTTATATAATAAATATATATAATATATTGAATACAATATTAATTTTATTTTAATGTTACCTTTGGCCCTAAGACGCATTCGAATTTTTAAGTCGATATTTTATGTAAAAAAGGGCGTCATGTGGTCCGAAAAATACGGTAATTTATACATTCTTGTGGACAAAATACGACTTTGATATATATTTTTTACAACTTATTCTTTACAAGTTCTATTTAAAGTTCAAATTTTCCGTCTTTAAACAAAATACGTTGCTTTGAGTCATAATCTCTTTCCATTGAATTTATCATACTTGAAACTCTGATAAACTTAATGATAATAAAATTGCTTCTTATTTATCCATTCTAATTAATTCATGACGAATGCATACAGTCTTGTTGCACGAGAAACATATACTAATCAATTGTTTTCTAGTTAGATATTAGGTAGGGGCTTGGCAGTTGTTATTTTGAATATATATATAATACTCAGGTGTCTGGCTTTCATGTTCACAATATGTCTATTGATCAGTGTCAGAGGAGATAGTATATTTGTATATTAATACCTTTCAGGAAATTTCTCATCCGTAAATCAAAGACAGGATGCTACGTACGTATGTGAAGTACCCTGCGCATGCAACTCATGTATTACACAAAGTCAATTTAATACCTTGACCGTATTGAGAACAATTAATCACTAAGACATCTTATTCCATTCAGTTATGCATGCAATATATTTTATGCAAAATGATTGCGAAATGTTTATGTATTACAGCAAGATAAATGAGAAACATAAAATATCTCCAAATATGAATACGTGTTTGTTATATGTTTGTACATAGATTTTGTAAGAGTATTCAGGCAGGAAATCTGGAAAAAACTTTTTAAACATCCATACGCATTTACATGCAGCGTAGAGTATATAAGGCAGTACCCAACACAAACTATTGTTCTTGAATATGTGGCAATTTAGAACAGTGTTGAGCAAACATTATTTTTACCACCATCTACTTCCTTTGTATGAAAAATCACTCTATCTTTCATATATTTTTTTTCGTAGTATCAAAAATATTTTCTCAAATGTTAACAAAAAAAAAAAGAAAAAAGGAACAAGTAAAATTTGACAAACAGTTTGTAAGGTATACACAAGATTCGATTCACAAGAATCGAACTTTTGAATTAATGAATTAAAGAAGCTGCTTCAGATATGCTAATTTCGGCATACGCTCTTAGTATAAATACCACGCAGCGTCATTAAGAAAGAAGGGGAGGTTGTTAAGGTTGAAAAAGGTGTTATCCTGCGCTAGTGCTTAGCGGGCCAGAAGTTTACATGGCAGTACTGCTGGTTTGACTTACTGTTCGTGAGTATAAAAATATATTGTTCTTGAAAGCTGTGTTTATACATTCCGTACAAGTAGTACGCATGCTTATTGCTGTAAAGCCAATTATATGTGGAACGAATTCAATAAACATTGTTTCATGTACAAACTGTGTGTGGTTCAAATTCAAATAGAGAGCCACTTCAAATTATATACACCCAGGTCTGGGTAGAAGTGAGCATAGAATCTCTATAAGTTTTAAAAATCAACGATCTGTAGATTTTGGGTGCACATTCCCTTTCTATGATAACAATAAAAAATTTCAGGTAGTCTCTTCTAACGAAATTACCGCGGGTTACTACTGTAGGTTTACTTATCGTTGATTACCTCATTTGTATGTATATATATGTATGTATGTGTTATATATATATATATATATATATATATATATATATATATATATATATATATATATATATGTATCTATATATATGTAGGTATGTAGTACATATAAGAATGTCAAAATTTTGACGCCTTTTGGTACTTTTCTGTTTAACTGTTTACAGCTTGACCAAGCGATGCAGATTTGGTTTGGCGCTATGCCAAAATTATAACCTGCGAGGTACGGACGGACGCTTTTAGCATGAAATATTCATTTCGGGAGGACTGTTATGGAGGAACGTAATCCTACGTTAAAAATGTCATCATTACTGTTTGCACTTCTTTTTGTAAAATTTTATTATACTTCATAATTAAATGTATGTTAAAGTTATGATTTGGATTGGGTTATTCAGCGTGAAAGGGGTACGCATCTAAAAAAATAAAATTAAATCAAAATCTTTATTTAACAGTATCATGTCATATGTTTTAACATATAAAAGTATGAATAAAAATTATTTTACGCACACATTAATATTTAACTAATATTTCTCACAATAACTACGGTTTCAGCTGAAAGGTATATATTAGGATCACTCAAATAAAGACTTCGGTACAGCATAATTAAAAATAAATTTGTTTCTTAATTTATTTAACCCATTTAGGACCGCTCCATGTTTCCTTTATTGGAAATGCACCAAACTGTTTTTTAACACTTCTCAGAACATTAATTACACAAATAAGTTGTTTCCATAAAATCAAATTTATTTTTACGAGAGTTACAAAATGTTGCGTTTTTGCAACATCAGTCCAAAGCGGTATAAAAATTTTAAAAATATAAAAAAGTTAAAATTATAAAAAAATTTTAAAAAATTTAAAAATCTTTGAAACATTTCGCATGAAGAGGTACATTGCACTTATTACATACAGTAATTGTTTGACATTTGCAGTGTTTACATTTTTTTGTTTATTTTCACTATTTTTAGTAATAATATGGCCCATACGGATTTTCCAAATTTCGTTGAGAATTAGATTTTGAATTGAAGATGGTCTTCAAGTATGTGAAGTTTTAGGTAAAACAGAATTCATCTGCATTTCTTCAAGCCTTTTTATCAAAGATATGGCTCTCTTAAATATATAGATCTCTGAAACTCTAATAAACTTATATTAGAATCCATTACATCCATGTAGAGTCACCATTTTTCCCATACAACATGCTCCTTTTTCTTACTATATTGCTTACTTTTACATTTATTACATAAAAATGTCGATTTGACCTGCAATATCTTTAGGTGATTCGACATTTTCACATAAATATTATCATCAATAGCCTCTTCATCCGTCAAATCATCCGGATCTGGAGGGATAATGACGAATTATGATTTATCATTAGTTTCTGTTGAGGACGATTCTGGAGCCCATGAAAATACTCCAATGTCTCTTCCAATGTCAAAAATCGCTTTTTACTAGAGACAAACTTATCTGAAATGGAAAAATACCAATCCTACTGCATAAAAACTAGGCAGCACTAATAATACACATTGGAATTAAGTTATACACATTGGACTGATGTTGCGTTTTCGCAACATTTTTAAAAATATGAATCGATAAACATAAAAACAAAAATTATGCCTTACCTGTTGAATCCATTTTGTTCTTTAGTCTCTAGTAAACTCGGAACAAGCATCAAATAGGAAATTTCACATGTGCTGCTATCTAAGGTTATTATTTGAAATTAATCATTTTTTCCCTTTCAAAACACCAGAAAAAAACAATTTTTTACAAGTGCTAAAAGCGGGAAGATGTGGAAACAAAACATTTATTATGACCAATTAAAGTATAGAGAATAAAATAAAAATGTTACTTCAGACGTTCAAAGCTTAGAACATGCCTTTAAAAAATACAGAAATTAATGTTGCGTTTTCACAACGCCAGTCTTAAATGGGTTAAGGATAATTTCAGATAATTAAAGTATATTTATAACAAAATTGTCCATTTAAACTATACTCTTTCGCATGTTAATTATGTTCGGTTTCAAAACATATCCGCGGTTTGAGGGGATTTATTTTCTTTTTTCCTACCTGACCGCACAGTAATATACAAGTTCCTCGCTTTAGTTTTAAGCATGTAGAGGAGGAAACCTGACTCTGCATTTCCCGTATAAATCGAAAGTAATGTCCCAGAAGACAGAATGTAGGCAGAATTTTGCATGCTGAGTCGACATCAGGAAGTGGATTTAATCTATATAAAATCCTTTCAAATTAATACCTCAAGAGAATATTCCGGCTCCGATACGTTGCATAACGAAAGATATTTATAAGGGGAACTTAAATAAGGTATCATTGATATAGGTGTGTGATTGCGAGTGCATTTGTGTGTGTCCATACAGCCAGCATCGTGCACATGTGAGAATGAACCTATAGCAATGAATTTATTTTCTTTTATACTTTTTCTATAATATTCAAAAAATACATTTAATATTCAAAAAATACATATATATACATTTATATTTCCAGGGATGTAGCTTAGACACTACAAATGCTATTTGAAGCACATAATAGTTAATAAACGAAAAACATTTTAAATATAATAAGGACATTTTTCAAATGCGACTGAAAATTGTATTTAATGTTATAAAAAATAACTGTTTGCATATTATTGAATTGTATAACTTACGGGTATCAAAATTTAAGCGATTTATATTTATACAATTATAAAAAAAAAACCAAAAAGAAGCATGCATTGTATATATCTATATATATATATATATCTATCTATGTATATATATATATATATATATATATATATATATATATATATATATATATATATATATATATATATATATATATATATATATATATATATATATCCACTCCTAAATAAATTACTTTATTCTATTTTATTAAAGGTAAGTGAATATTCACATAAAAAATCGTCGTTTATTGAAAAAGTTCTTGAAAGATATAATTAAATATAATGAAAAGTATTTTAAAGTTGTATAAACATTTGCAATTTAAGATATGCATGATAATATATATATATGTGATGTCCGGATGGACAACTTATGAAAATGTAGCTTGCATCGTGGCCGGAAAATAATAAAATCACTTTCAGGAACAAACTAATTTATTAAACAGTAAAGCAACACATCTTACTCGCTTCGAGTCAGCCCAGCGGCTCCCGCAAAAAAGCTCCAAAATAGAATTAGGTCCGAGAGGTTGCCAGAATTGGCGGAGGAAGTTAGTATATGGGAAGGCGAAGCGTTTACGTCAAGACAAGAAGGACGGGTTACCATGGCACAGATGAAGTACAGAATGGGCGATTATAGGTAGTTAGTAATATTATCACATATATATATATATACAGTGCTAGATTTCTAGAAATAGAGGTGCCGGAACGGTAACCTTCCGGGATGTGTGTGTGTATGGGGGGGTATTCCAAATTATTGATAAATAGAGGTACCGGAACGCCGTACCGGCGCGTTCCGCCTCCAATCTAGCCCTGTATATATATATATATATATATATATATATATATATATATATATATATATATATATAAATCTATATTAATAAAAGCATGTGTCCGTATGTTTATATGCGTGCGTCCTAGAGACGAATCTATAAAACTTACAACTGTGAAATTTGGCACACGGGTAGTGAATAGTCTGGCCATGTCAACCTCGAAGCCCGAATTTAAAATTTTATTACCGTTAATTTTTAATTAATAAAAAACCAACAATTTTTGAATTGGGAGTCCAAAAAATAGAACAGCTCCGCAGACGCCATATTTAAGATGTCAAAATCTATGCAATTTTTTTTCATGAAAGTACATAAATATTACATATTTGGAAAGAGCTTTGAAAACTGATAATTTTTTCTGCTTACAGTTATTCTGTTACTTAAAAAGTTTAACAGATGTATTAATTCTAAAACTCCACCACCGTGACGAAACAATCAAATTACCCAAGCGACGGGAATGAACTTCAAATTAATGTTTCTAATCAGTAAACTTTCAATTGTATATGATTTCAACTTTCAACAATTATACTAACGAAGTAATAACTATTTTCATTCATGAAACATACTATTTAAGAAGAAATATAAAATAATAATATTAAGATAATCGTTTGGAAAGTTTTGGCGAGATTTTGTTTTAATGTGTTGATTTTTTAAATATTTTTTTGTATTGGTAACTCAATTATTTTTTCTTTGCAGATTCAACTACCGTTGCTTGCTATTTCATTTGGTTCTATTTTTTTTTAAATTTCATTTACTGTAATTTTGCAGTTTTGAATTTAATCTCAGTTTCATTTCAGGGTCTTTAATTTTATTTGCTTTTATTCTGTGCCTAATGTTTTATGTCCTTAGCATTTTTCCTTGAAGATGCCACAGTCTCCCGCAAACAGGACAAAACGGATATCCACTTTATCGACGATGCTCATTTAATGCGTGTTTTCAAAAGTGAAATATACCATGTTCTGTAAATGCCCCGAAAATATTTCTACACTAGAGATGAAGACAGATTAAAGAATTTATGTAAACTTTTGTGTAATTTATACATATGTGTGTGTTTAATTATTTAAATTAATAGATTTATATTTTTTAAACGTTTTATTCTTGCTTTCTTTTAGGGGTTTATAGTGTTGCGTGTGAGTGGAACACTGGTGTGTGGTTTTCAAATGATTTTAGCTTTTACTGGAAATTATCAGAACATTAGCTTCCAAAACAGCAATCGTTTGGAAAGTTTTTATTTATATTATTACCATTAAAATGTATATTATTATCTTTATATTATCTTTATAAGATACACAACTGACTATCATAATACTCTTAAAATTTATATTTTAACACATTTCGGTCACCGCTGTTGTTCGTAAACACATGATCTTCATTGCCATGCTCATTTCAAAAATTTCTCATCGAGACGATGCTCATTTTATGCGTGTTTTCAAAAGTGAAATATACCATATTCTGTAAATGCCTCGAAAATATTTCTATACTGGAGATGTAGACAGATTAAAGATTTTTAGTAAACTTTTGTGTAATTTATACATATGTGTGTGTTTAATTATTTAAATTAATAGATTTATATTTTTTAAACGTTATTTATGTTTTTTAAATGTTATCACGCAACACTATAAATCCCTAAAAGAATGCAAGGATAAAACGTTTAAAACATATAAATCTATTAATTTAAATAATTAGACGCACACAAATGTATAAATTACACAAAAGTTTACTTAAAATCTTTAATCTGTCTACATCTCCAGTATAGAAATATTTTCGGGGCATTTACAGAACATGGTATATTTCACTTTTGAAAACACGCATTAAATGAGCATCGTCGATAAAGTGGATATCCGTTTTGTCCTGTTTGCGGGGGACTGTGGTATCTTCAAAGAAAAATGCTAAGGACATAAAACATTAGGCTCAGAATACAAGCAAATAAAATGAAAGACCCTGAAATGAAACTGAGATTAAATTCAAAATTGCAAAATTACAGAAAATGAAATAAAATAATAGAACCAAATGAAATAGCAAGCAACGGTAGTTGAATCTGCAAAGAAAAAAGAATTGAGTTACCAATACAAAAAATTATTTAAAAAATCAACACATTAAACCAAATCTCGCCAAAACTTTTTAAACGATTACTGTTTTGGAAGCTAATGTTCTGCTAATTTCCAGTAAAAGCTAAAATCATTTGAAAACCACACACCAGTGTTCCACTCACACGCAACACTATAAACCCCTAAAAGATTGCAAGAGTAAAACGTTTATAAATTATAAATCTATTAATTTAAATAATTAAACACACACATATGTATAAATTACACAAAAGTTTACTAAAAATATTTAATCTGTCTACATCTGCAGTATAGAAATATTTCCGGGGCATTTACAGAATATGGTATATTTCACTTTTGAAAACACGCATTAAATGGGCATCGTCTCAATGAGAAATTTCTGAAATGAGCATGGCAATGAAGATCATGTGTTTACAAACAACAGCGGTGACCGAAATGTGTTAAAATATAAATTTTAAGAGTATTATGGTAGTGAGTTGTGTAGCTTTTAAAGATAATATAAAGATAATGATATGCATTTTAGTGGTAATAATATAAATAATATATATGTATATATATATATATATATATATATATATATATATATATATATATATATATATATATATATATATATATATATATATATAAATTTTATTTTTCAGCATTTTTTAATATCGTTTCTAACTGTGGTAATGTGCACAAACTTTTTTTAATCTTTAAACTAATAAATAAAAGTTATATGATATATCGATAAATTCTTTCTAAATACAACAACATGCATCTTTATCGTCTTTCAATATTTATTCATGCTGTTAATTTAACGTAGCACATCAGAAGTTAGAGATACTATAAAATAATCCCGGATATTTTTAGTAAACGCCTGGATACGTTGCACTGTCACTGAAGTCTTTATTCAGACAAAGAAAATAACTTTTTCTTCCTGAAAATTGGATTTTGTACTTTCAAAGGATTTCGTGCTCTCCGAGCTGTAGAATCGGTTCTTTTTTTTACTGATTTTATTCACTGGTGAATTCAAATATTAAGCAATGGATGAAAACAATTGAAAAGGGAATTAAATTTTGTAAATAATTATATGTTTCCTCCAGAATGTCTAATTCCTTTAGGATTTTATTGTATAATGCTGGGAAGAAAAATAATGCTTTACTTGATCCTTTCTGTTTAGACTTTTACATATTGTATTTTAGCCCCTATTGAAATCTATTTATAACAAACGACCTTCTGAAATCTCTTAATTTTACGAACAGAAAGATTTCTAAGTGTTTCATTAAAGTACTTGTTTAACATGAGGAATGATACATTTTAATACACCGATGTAAAACAACTATGTGTACACATAGAAATACAGTTACTGGAGATGCCGTGAAAAAGGGACCGTGGAAAGTAGAGATCGTCCTTAAACAGAATTTGCGAAAAAGTAAAATTTCCCATAACGTCGTAGGGGCCGGGACTGGGAAATATCGTCTTTAAATAGAGATCGTCGTTAAGTAGATCGTCGTTAAACAGAGAGCCAACTGTATATACAATGGAATCTAGATCTATTGTTTTTCAAGGGACCGATTGAAATGAACGATAAATGCAGGAAAACGATAGATTCGGAAACATAACAAAGCAATAGGATCGTTGGGACTGGATAAAATGAACAACACATACGAAAAAACGATGGATCCGAAAACGACCAATCGAGATTTTACTATATATATATACCCAACAAACACAAGACTGACGGCAACTTGACGGGCCGGTGCTGGAGGCGCCGGCAGAACGATAGGCTCGGGGGAAATGATCCGTACCGTTGCCGGGTGACTTACGAATCTCCGACGGGGGATCCCGTATTGTGTACCCTTTTGAGGGCCGGTGACGGTTGGATGGTAATCGACCCGAAATCGCTTTTCCAAAACCGTCCCGGAATTGGTGCTCCGATTCGTAACCAGAAGTAGCAGAAATCTGCATCAGAATTATGGATTTGAAAGGGAAGGCAAAGATTAAATTAAACAGACTTTTCAAAAATATTTATTTCATTGTTGTGAAACTTCTTTTACGCGGAAAATTCCCATAATTTTCCTTGTATGTAAAGATTGTATTATGTGAAAATTCGCATAATACAATTATACAATTATATGTAAAGATTGTATTCTGTGTGTATGTTTTTAACTCCCTAGAAGCTTATAAAAACAGATAAAAATTAGTTTCATTGTTTATTTTTATATATTACTGTAGAAATTAAATATCTACTTAAAAATGGGTCCTTGTTGCACCACTCTTTATTTATAACAGAGGAAATAGTGATAAAATTTGTATTTTTTTAAAATTTCTTTTATAGTATATTAAAATAATAATATATATTTTTGTAGATAAAATATTCAAAATATATTTTTCAGGAAACTTACATATTCTAAGAATTTCTAATTGTTAGATGCCATTATAAAACAACTAATTTTGTAGAACTTTTTCTCGAATTTCATTGTATTAATTTTACAGTAACATATTCTTATAATACACATTTGAATGAAAGAAAAGGAATTTTAAATTAACAGTTAAAATAAACAAATCACACATATTTAGAAATACATTAATGTAATGTAAATAAAGGAATCACGCCATTATTCAATCCAGTGTTCACCGCAGTTCCATCACATCCAATTGCAGTAATGTTAAGTGTTGGTCGTAAACATATTTGCAATTGCATAATTTTCACGCATTTATTTCAAACGGGTTTGATTTTGATTTTTAAACGCGATGCTATACACTATGGCTGTGTTGTGATATAGACAATAGACCGTCTAAGCTCATGAAGTACCTGAGAGAGCTATAGGCTAGGAAAGAAAATTACGGGGCACTCTATTCATTTTGAGATTGATTCAACAAGTATGATAAATAATAAAAAAGGGGAAAAAAAGATGAGACATAGCAAATTTGAAATTGATTGTGTAGGAATTAAGATTAAAGAATAAGGTTAAGATAAATTTTAAAAGATTGTATTTTAAAATTTAAGGCATGAATTAGTTAATTTTTTAGAACTTCCTAGAGTTTAATTTATTAAATTACTATGATTAATATAAATAATGTAGTAAAGTTTTAGCTTGAAATTTACGTTAAAAATTAAAAATTCCCTAAAACTTCGGAGAGGGAACCAGAGATCCTGTCATGATGATTTCTAACTTTTTTCACTTCATAAGTATTTTCTAAGTTGACCTAATAATTGTAATATCTTTGTAATTTCTCTTCAATTCACTTAAAAACTTACTCTTCACTTAAAAAAGAGGGGGAGGAAGTCGTCGTCTGTGTTTTTAGCTCCCCAGAAGCTTATGAAAACAGAAAAGAAAATTCTCAGCTACCAAAATATGTTATCACTTCATAAGTATTTTCTAAGTTGACCTAATAATTGTAATATCTTTGTAATTTCTCTTCAATTCACTTAAAAACTTACTCTGTATTCATTAAGTGTCATTCCTAATCTTTTCACATAATTTTCTAATCGTTTGATTATTTTTTTGCGGAACACCCCTTTGTTTTAACCATGAAGTTACAGAGTACTGTAGCTTCATGGTTTTAACTAACTTTGAATTCAAACTGATCGCTCGGCGCCATGATTTTTTTTCGGAGAGGAAAGGCATGTCGTATAGTTTGAATGGCAGCTCCCTCGACCAATGGGCAACAGATAATACTCTCAGCTGAAATCTGCCTCTCGTATGAGCTTAAAATGCGTGACTGGCGCTATTTTCATAACCCTAAAATTTTAGATTGCACGTGGTAAAGGACAAAACTGGATATATAATATACCCAGAGAAAATTTTCAGGGTAAGTTGAACTTTTATATTTATTTATATAAGTATTTGCTAATTAAATTAATATTTAGAATTGTAATTTGTACGCACTATTTAGATTTTTATATCCTTTAGAAAGTATAAAATACATGACACAAATATCAATTCCAAATCTACATAGGTGAAAAATAAAAATGTATTTTCATTTCCAGTATAATATTTTCCATTTTACTTCTTTAAAGAAATTTGAAAGAAAATTATAATGGATTTTTTTTTAATATGTTAATCCAAATTAAACATTTTTTTACTACTGGATTGATAAATCAGTTACACATGATTCCTCCATAGTAAATTAATGCATAGTATTCAATGCATAGTATTCAATGGTGAAAAATTGTAAAATATATTTAATAGGAAAATGGACTATGTTCTCATTGCCAGGTATCAATAGGCAACAAATTATCAATGTCTAAATGTTAAAAGATGGATTCAAGAACATTCCACATTATAAAAGATTCTAAAAATGAACTTGTAAATCATACAAAAGGATCTATTGAATTCCTTATCAAATTGCTTTTTGAGTAATCTTTATAAAATACTGTGCATTTTATACATTATAAAGAAATTAAGAACAAATATTCTTAAAATTTTTGTGTTCATAATTTAATAATTATATATTTTAATTTAAATACTAAACACTAATGGGTATTTTTCATGTATAATCTTAATAGCCTTAAAATATAATTTTTTAAAATTCTATTAATAATGTTCTATGTGTACACTCAATTGCTATATATGTATATGTTATTCCTACTGGGTGAAATTCCTTTATTTTATGTCTATCGAGAGAAAAGATATATTCAAAATTTCAAAACCAGATCAAAATATTGTTTAATCAGTATCCACATGTCAAGTAAATATTGAAACAATAGCAAATATTGGAGCATTTTTTTATTTCGAATATCTCATTAAATAAAAAGCTTATTTAAGGAACATTTTGAATTTCAATTGCTATTAATCAATATTTTGAACTGGCTTTGATATTTAGATTATATTTCTACTCTCTCTGAAGATATAAAATAAATTCAATTTCACTCTTTAGGAATAACATAATGGTGCATACTTTTTGCAACTGAGTGTATATATTCTTGCAATTGAGTGTATATATATTTTGAAGAATTATTAATTTTTGTAGGTATGTAAACTCCATTGTATTCCTGAATTCATTCAAATATGGTCTTCGAACTACAGGTTTATATTTCAGATTTATTTCAAAATTTTGGAAATTTAGATCGTTTTAGAGTTTTAAATTTGTGTCAATATAGATGCCACGTGCATTTAATTTTCTAATTTGTATCGTGTTTGAAATCACTTTTATCAGTGTTATTAGAGATGAGGACAGTGAAAATTATTCCAAAATAGACTATTTAGATACATAAATTGTTTCTTAAATTATTAATTTGCATTCCATGTTTTTAAATTATATATTTATAAGTATATAGATTTGTAGATTATCAGAATGTGTACATACAAAAAATTGCTTTATTGTAATAGATATTGTACGATAAGAGTTTTTATAAATCTGAGAATGTTCTCAATAACTATCTATAAGCTGTTCATCTCTAATGGTCTTTTGGAAATTATTTTGTTGTCATGCTGTGCAAAATAAATGTGAACTTATTGGCTTAAAGTATATATATAAAGGGTAAAATTAGTTTCTTTTCCCCTTTTTATATTAGTGATAAGCAAGTTTATAAAGAACTCTACTTTTCAATACTTCTTGGTTTGATAAAACATTAAATTTTTATTATGGCATTATAAGAAAATATTGTTTTTTTTTACAGAATTTTGAAACTGGAATCTATTCAGAGCTTCGGGCTTGAAAGACAAATACCACTTGGATCTCATTACCTGTGTAAGTTTTTGATTAACTTCACTGAGCATACCTTTTTTTATTCTTGAGATATACTTTTATTTTCAGCAGTGGACTTGTAGCCAAAATCACTGTCTTTAATATTTTTTTAGATTTATTTTTAACTAATTTAAATTTTTCTATGAAAAAACTATAAAAATATTTATTAAACAACTAAAAATTTCAAATTAGTTTTTTTAACTTAGACGCTAATCTGAACTTTCTCATAAACTTTGGTCTCAATAATTTGTGGATAGAATATTGATTTTCTTTATTTATTCTTTTTTAACTGTGAAGCTTGTTGTTAAGGTTTTAGGTGAGTGAGAAAGTGCAGTCCAGGGATTTCAGTTAACATGACTCTTGAGAAAGTCTTTAACTCTTGCCAAAAAAAGAGATTTATATTATAAAAGTATAAAATGCCAAGGTTTATTTAAAAAATATAAAATCTGTTCATGGACAAAGTTTGTTTATAAAACTGTAGATAAGACATTCATTGTGAGTTGTGGTTTATTATATCAAAATGTGTGTTTGATAAGTGAATGAAATAACCCTTTCTTAATAATGGAATAGAACTCCTGTATAATCAATGAATTCACGGATACAAGATACAGTTCCAAAAAGCAAAACGCCTGGTTTACAGAGTCTTTTATAATAACAGAAAAATGATATTTATATTATGAAAATGTGAAGTGCCAAGCTTTATTTATTCTTAATGGTTAACATTAAAATTTTAAAAATATTTTTAGAATTTCCTGATAAGTTGTTAGAAGTTCGTTGATAATTCATTACAGAAGTAGTAAAAAGGAAATTGCTTTTAGATGTATTAGATCATTAGTTAATGGGCTAAGTAATTTTAAATTTTGGAAAAATTTAATTTTATGCATGCCATAAATTTTTCTCTCTGTTAAACATGTTTATTCCATTTTAAGTCTTAATACTTATATAAAGAATTTGGATTAAATGAAAACAGTAATGAGTGATGGTGAAAATGTATTAAATGTGGTAATTGAATTGCTTGATGTTCTAAGACATAAAATTTCTGATCATCAAAATACAATAATTGACTTCTTGACTGAACAACTGACTTTATTATTAAACAATATCCTATTTTGCTACCCCCCCTTGTTTAAGTATATTATATAATCATCCTTCAAATCCTAATAGACCATTATTTTATATTTTTGATCCTGTACACATTCTGAAGTGTGTCAGAAATAATTGGCTGAATCAGAAGAATTATGGTTAGTGTATGTATTTTATTGATTTTAATGATCATAACTTAACTAAACCTGCCTCTTTTAGAACCATTTAAAAGTATCCATTCTTTAGAGGATGGACAGATAGTTAAATATGTGTTTGGATTCTTCAAAAGTACTTACTCCATCTTCTATGGAGAGACAAAATGTAAAACTATGTCTTCAAATTTTCAATGACCATTTTGTTGAAGGGTTGAAAGTGCTTTCTACACATACTGATGAACCTTTTTGTTTAGAAACATCTGAATATATTGCAATCATTATTAAATGGTTGAAGATAATGAATGTGTAAAGTAAGTTAAAAGGGGGTCATAAACGAGATGTGTATTGTGAGCCTTTGTCATCTAATGCATCCAATGAAAAGGTTATGTACCTACAAAAATTCTTAGTTTGGCTTGATACTTGGAATTTTCTTAAATATACTTCTGGCTTTTTAACTAAAACATATACCACACTTTATCACACTACACATGCTATGGAGGAGCATGGTACTTGAAATGTGAACATATTGTTGCAATGAATTGGGGATGGCATATTTCTTAACAGGAAAAATTCAAACCGACATTATTGAAAATAGGTTTGGAAAGTTTCGCCAATTGTCTGGGTCACAATACAACTTCTCGTTGACACAGGTTTTCGAAAATGAATCGAAGCTTAGACTTCAAACCCTAGCCCCTTAATTTTATAATTTGTATCGTGTTTGAAATCACTTTTATCTGTGTTATTAGAGATGAAGGCAGTAAAGAAAAATATCTTTAGTATTTTATCTTAAATATATCTATTATGTGCTTTCTTACATGCACACATTAGCCAGTTAAGACATAACTATGTTTTACTATCTTAAAATTAAGCGTTAGAAACTCAATAAATCTAAACTTTAGTTAAGTGTATGTCTGGGAACTAGTGCCTGTGACAAACTTCTCGTATATGGTATGAATCTCATATATGGTATGGTAAAAATCTCGTATATGGTATGTGAACTGGAATTTTTTCAAAAATTCTGATTAGTACTTTTTTTTCTCCTCATTGATTCTGAACTCTTCAAGTTAAGCATGAGCTTTGGGTTAATGAAAAAAATCATAGACAGCATCTGTTTTATGTTGTTCTTTAAATTGTTGCATTATGCTTAGAATTTCTTTTATTGCCTTGTCAAATATTGGATTGTACTAAATTTTTTAAAATTCCACTGAGCATCTTGTTTAGCTGTTTAAAAAATGGGGGGAAATGCATTGTAAATTGCCTTTACTTTCTCAAAGTTTCATAATTAAATATGTTGATAAAGTTGTGCCTGAAAAATAACTCAACTGATTCTGAACATCAGTTGGAGTTTTATGGAAAGCCAAATTATATGGAAAGTTATACAATAGTTAGTTGAAATTGTTTCTTGGAAGTTTTGTGAGGTAGTAATCTAGTTCATGTATATTAAAGTCTTATTTAAATATTGTGCTAAACATATTCAGCACATTGAAAGTCTGATTTCTTCTCAACTTTTAATCACCAGGCAATTTTTGGTATTAAATTATATGCTCAGTGCATATTCCATTATGTGTAATTTTCACTCAATCTGATTTGAAAATTCATGTGAGGAGAAATTTTTCTGATTATAATTTAACAGCTTGCCTTGTGTTATGATATATTTATTTTTATTCATTTCAGGAAGTCTGTTGGACAGTGTGTAATATTACTGCTAGTAATACACAAGATTCAATCAGTTATTAAAGCTGGAATTATGGAGGATATTATTCTAATACTTGATGAGGTATTTAAAACCTTTTGGTTAATGTAATGTTACTTCAAGTAAATTTACTGCTAAAACTTAATTTTATTCTCTAGTTGAATGCAGTGGCATAGATTATTTTACAAAGTGCAATAAAATACTTTTAACTTTTTAAACCGAACTTCTAACCAGAATTTAAAAAAAAAATTAATAAAACTTTTAAAATTGAAAATATTTTCATGGATCTAAAGAATGGAACATAACACCTGTATGTTCAACTAAGTCATGGATAAAAGATGCAGCCCTAAAAGCAAAAGGCCTGGTTTCTGTATACTTTTATAATAATCATGTTACAACAGTATACAGAAACCAGGCTTTTTGCTTTTAGAACTGAATCGTTTATCCATGAATTTGTTGACTATACGGGTTTTCTATTCCATTGTTAAGATCTGTGAAAATACTCTCATTAGCAAAATATTTTTAAAAAAATTTAAATTTGGGTTAGAAGCTTGGTTCAAAAAGTCTAAGTGTTTCTTCACGCTTTATAATATAATCTATGCCATTTCACTCAACATTGACAGCTAGTCAATATTACCCACCTCATTTTTCAAATTAACCTAGACTAATCAAACAATATATCATAACAATTGTTTAGTAATTACTGAATCTAAATAGTATATTTTTAATAATTTCTTACTGTGGTTATCCCTAATAACAGCTGCTCGCAAATAAAAAATATTTTATACACAGATCTCCACCATAATTTGACAATTAAGTAACAAAAGATATGCTCTATTAAAATACTATGCAGAAGTTAGTATCCCAAATTACTTTCTACCACATTTTTTGTAAAACCAATTACTGTGAAAGCTACATCATATAATAAATGTTTACTTTATTCATTATTATAGTAATAGATTAGTTGTTAAAGAGTTCACCCTTTTCACTAAATTTCTGAGTACAGTAAGACATTCAATCCTGTCAATTAAATGATTAGTTATTACAGATATAAATAAAATAGATTGGAATGCCTTGATAGAGTACAATAATTGAAAGCTGACTTGTTTAGAATGACAACAAAATTTTCTCTTCACTATCAAGAATCACTCTCACATTGAAAGTAAAGAAACACAAGAATGAAGATTGAATACTAAATAAAATGTTAGCATCTTAAATTTCTAAATCTGACCCAGCATCTGTATTAATGCTCTCTATGGCATGTTGTAATCAAATTTAGAAATTTAAGATTTTGTATGCTAATGTTTTACTTAGCATTCAATCTTTATTCTTGTGTTTCTCTACTTTCAACAGCATTATTGTCAATAGTGAAGAGGAAATTTTGGTGTCATTCTAGACAAGTCTCTGATTCAGCTTTCAGTGTTGAGCTGAAATTATGCTCAACATTAAAAACTTATTATTGTACTCTTATCAAGGCAATCTACTCTATTTTATTTATATCTATAATAACAAATTAATCAACATGGTTGGATTTTCTACTGTACAGAGAGAAATTTAGTGAAAAGGGGAATTCTCTTTAAAAAATATTTTATAACTATTTTCTATTAGTATATTTATTTAATCAAGTAAATATTTATTACATGATGTAGTTTTCACAGTATGTAATTGGTTTTACAAAAAATGTGGTAGGAATTTACTTCTTGGAAGTAGTTATCAATAAAATGACAACAGATTTAAAACTGCACTCATGTGTTGGGTGCTGTTTTATATCAAGTTTTTTTAAACCCCTGTCTCAGAATTTATATTTCCTAATTGGATTTATTTAATTCTACTTTATCAACAATGAATTTTTTCAACTACTTTCAACAATCAACTATTTTTACAACAATAAATTACCCTTTAATGTACAAAACTATGCAAAAAATAATTTTCTTATCTGCAGAGCATTTACTAACTCTACATCAAAAAATAATTTAAATAAATTCTTCTTTTGTTTCATAAATTATATCAGGGGATGGGAGTCATTTTCCTTTCACATAAATTTATGAACTGATTTTCTCTTTCTTTTTTTTCCCTAGATGCTGTAAAGATGGAGCCAGAGGCACAGCGAAAGGATCCTGTTTCGTAGAACAAATTGTGTAAATGTGCTATGTACTTTCTAAATAAACTAT
>CAJRAI020000172.1:47500-80000 GCA_907164885.2 Dolomedes plantarius | reverse complement strand
GCGAACCCACGTCTTTCTCCAGACGTATACACGTGTAGAAATGCAAGGCATGCTATTTATGGGAAGCTCTGTTGCTATGGGTTTGTATCGATATAGTAAGATTACTGCGAATTGGATTTAGGAAAGGGTATTTAAATGATAGAATGGAGGGCATAATATGTAATTTATTACATATATATATATATATATATATATATATATATATATATATATATATATATATATATATATATATATATATATATACGCACACACACACACACACACACATATATATATATATATATATATATATATATATATATATATATCTTATATATATATTTCTTCTGTCCGTGTGTATGTAACTGAACTCCTCCTAAACGACTGGACTTATTTTTATGAAATTTTGTGTGTGCAATTAAGTTGATTCGAGAATGGTTTAGATTCACAATTTGATCCGATAGAATATGCTTTTATATTTTTAATTAATTAATAAAAAACCAACAATTTATAAGGGGGTGCGTCCGGTAAATGGAAGCTTTTACAGTTTGTGAAATCACCCCTCTAGATAATGGCGTCCACGTTAGGTTTAGTAAGCAAACAGCGAGCGAAAAAATAAAAATAAATAAAATCAAAAAGTTTTAAGTCATGTATTAAACCAGAATAATAAATGAAAATAATAATCTTCCAAGTTAGATTTTATACTCTAAAATGGATCAGATCCAACGGCATATTGATACTCTCGACACGCGATGGAAAATTCGAATCAACCACGTTAAGTGACACGAGATCTCTTTTAATCGCTACTGCAATCCTCCTCGCCTATATCTTTGTGTCTATTGAAGAGCTAAAGACGAAGCTTCTATCCTGCTAACTTATTTCTGACTAAAAACTTCTCTAACATGTATAATCACCAGCCCACAACAACTTTCCAATAGCGAATATGTTTCACTTTACCCACTTGAACACGGTGTCATCGTGGCGCGTTCGGAAGGTCGCCAATTTGGAAAGTACCTTGCTCTCGACCCGGGTTCGAATCCAGAGTTGTCTAAATTTTGCTAGACCTGTTATTTCGGCTTTTTTTTTAAGGCTTTTTTATTTTGAGCTTTTATTTTATTATTTTTTTAATTATTTAATTATTCTTTTATTATTTTTTATTTTAATTTTTTAAAATTATTATTTTTTAAAATTATTCTTTTTATTTATTTTTATTTTTTTCAGCTTTTTTATGATGAAATACCGAATATAGCTGAAATCTGAGGAGTTTATTATACATTTATACATTTTTAATTGGGTTTTCATATTATTAATATGTATAACATTTCGTATGCTTTTTTTTCTATGCTATTTATACTGTGTTAATTTTTAAATTGATTTTTGTTAACAAACATTCTTAAAATCCCCGGCATCGCCGGGTACTTCAGCTAGAATTACAACGTTCGAACAGGACAACGTCTGTCGGGTCCGCTAGTATATATATATATATATACATATATATATATATATATATATATATATATATATATATATATATATATATATATATATATAATGAATACAAGAACAGTGGGAAACATACTTGTAAAAGGTTGTGAAACGTTACGGGGAAGTAAAACATCGAAAATTTTTGTGAAATAATACTATTACATTCAATATTTAGTAATATTGAACATAAATTCAATATAATAAACAATATATAACTAATATTATAGAGAACGATATAAAGAATATAATTTTCAGTTCCCTTTCTTACACTTGCACTTATCGGAGCTTAAAAAAATTCCTTTAAGGAAAAATATCTACCACATATTTTTATACCAAATGTTATTTCACTTATAAACGAGTCCTTTCATTCAGTTAATCAATGTTAAAATGCATATCACACGCTTATATAAATAGAGTTTTTAATCCCGTTTGTTGAAATAATTTTGAAATTTGAGTAAAACGCGTTCGAGTTCGATAGTTTAAATATAATGAATCTATTTACAAAAAAAGCATAAGATTCGTATTTGTGGCATCCGAATGTGTCAAATATTGAATGATAACTATTGTCCAAATGGTGAAAGAAAATAAAGAAATATTCATATGCAAATATTGTCTTACGTAATCCTGTAATGATCATATATAAAAAACATCTTAGACCATGCAAAGAAATGTCTTATTTCAACAAAGCGCTCTGTATTTTTACCCCAGAAACTTCAAACTTTCTTTTGAAAAATGTTTCATTCCAAGACAGTTTAAAACTTTACATCGAGTCTTTTCTTTTTAAAGTTTTCTCTTAATGAACATACGAAAGCGCTCTAGGCTAAAAGCTTTGAGATGGGGATATGTATGCTAAGTTTATTCAAACGACTTATTTTAAGTCTGTAATTTATTACATCTAACATTTCAGGTGATATGTTTCCTAAATATATATGTAACTATTTTTAAACAAGTCTTTTAAAGAACATATGTCTTAATGAACTAAATCTCAATACATTTGTTTTTGGAAAAAGTTAATGTTTAACCCAAAGATTCCAAACGGGTGTGCCGCAAAATCTGCCAGGGATGCCTAGAGATTTTTTTGGTGAAAGAAAAAATTTATCAGTAGGAACTCTTAATATGAGTATTAAGTTGATATCAAACATTTGTAAGTCTCACCACATTAATAAGTCTCACTAAATTAGTCACATTAAGTCTGTCAAGTGTCACATTAATAAAAGAAAACTTTTCTTAGGGATTTCCATTGTTGTCCTTTTGCCGATACTACATTGAATCCCATGGCAGTTTTTGAAACTGTATCAATTCATTCTATTGTTCTGTTCTATTCTATTAGGAACCGCTCACATGATGTATAGGGTGGCTTGGGTTCAAATCCAGAATAAGGCTTGTTCGTTACTGTGTTGTCCCCCAATAGGGAGAATGCTGGCTCACCTAAATGGTGCTCCTATAATGAAGTAGCCAGCAAGATTTTGCTGTGAATAATTAAAGGCAAATGTCTCCCGACAAGAACCTCCGCATCAGGAAAAATATTCTATTATGCTGTTTGTTACTTATATCTTTCAATTAAAAAATAAAATAGGCAATAGAGTAAACATTTATTTGAACATAAATTTGACATTTTCCCGATATAAATTCTGCTTTGATTTAACGATTGAAAAATAAAATAAAAACTAAAATTTTAACAAGGGTACCACAAAAATTGAGAATCCTTGGATTAACCCCCCTTAACCGGTTTGCCCGTACAGCGTACGGACATCGATATTCTCTCCTTTCCTCTTTTGGTTTGCACGAATTTTTGTTTGTTAATACTAATACAAATACAAAGTCTAGTACACATATTTTTTAACATATGACGTAACTTGTCCATGTCACTTAAGGGGACAAGGGACCTTCAAATTCGAATTATTTTAATTTTCAATTTTTAACTCCATATACAAAATGAGAATAATTAATTTTCTATTTTACTACATTGAAAATCCTTAGAATTGAAAATAAGGAATTTTTGGAAGAATCATGCCCCTTTTTCAAAAAAAATTTCAAAAATGCTAACTTTTTCAAAATGCTGCTATGTGCATTATATATCAATTAAAATTCTTAAATTTTGAATTATAAGTTTACCATATGTATATAAATATAAATGTGCATTTAATTTTTTTATGTGAATCTAATTCTCTTAAAAAATAATATTTTTCTATTCTGTCTTAAATAATATTTTTCTATTCTGTCTGTTATTTTTTATGTTTTTACTTTATTTTATGATCTGTAAATTTGAAAAATATTTATGATTTCAAAGAATAATGCACAGTTTTGTGACAAACACTTCACATAACAATTCTGAGAAATTTGAAAGATATCAGAAGAAAATGAATACGCATGGAGCCTTTTGAAAAATTCTATTATTTTTGAAGAATTTTTTGATAAGCAGGTCCTATTCCTACACAAAATACTAATTTGGGAAACCTAAGTATCTTCAATGCAATAGAAAAGAATATTAATTATGTTCATGGGGTATATAGAGTAAAATATTGAACATTAAAGAGATAGAGATTGAAGGTCCCTTGTTCCCTAAAATTCTTTTCATCCAGTTTATCTTTGTTAAACGGAAACACGCGAAATTTTGCATTCTGGAATTTTTGTTCAACTGCTTACAACATTTGTGAATTCAAACCACTACAATTTTTCAAAATTTCGGATAAAATAAACGACGAAAATAGTTTTCATGTTAGATGATTTTCTGAATTATGATTTAGATTCGGAACTGTCTTCGAATCATCTGGATTATTCTTCAGATCATTATTTCTGCCCTGATTATGACGTACGACTTTGCATTGCACCATGTTTCAAATTGTACCACACAAATTTTGACTTTTGAACAATTTACAAAAGCGTAAACTTCAAATTTTAAAGAAAGTATAAAAGAAATTTTTGTAAAACCTGTTAAACATTCGTCATTGCATGCATTTTTCTTTAAAAAAAGCCAACATTTAGGGGTTGTGTCTTGCAAAAAGCAATATTTTAAGGGGTTTTGTGTTACACAATTTTAAAATAAAAAAAAATGTGTAAAAGGATTAAAAGTGAAATTTAAAAAATTCCTTCATTTTCTTATTCTATTAAGTATGTTTTTTAATTAAATACAACAAAACTGCCTTTTTTGGTATCATTTCTAGTAAAAAAATTGACCAGTTAAGGGGTTAACTATTGGGTTGATCGAAAAGTAATGCAGGATAGCTTACCAGAAATTAAATGCATAACAATTTACTAAATTGATTCTGAAATCGCAAATTTTATAATTGCTGTAATCTTGAGGTCATTCCCTTTCTTTCCCCACTTTATTTTTTCACATAATTCATTTTTAATTTGCATACTAAGGATGTCTTGTGATAAGCTACTTGTATGCCATATCATGATTTATGAATTCCGCTTCATAGAAATACACCAGAAGCCAATCAGACACATTTGTTTAGTGAATACAAATACTAACAGTGAATATTGATGCCAAATGATGGTTTAAAATGTTTCTAGACGGAAATTTCAATCTTGAGGACGATCCTAGATGTGGGCGGCCAAGGCAAGATGGTGATGATGAATTGAGGATAATGATCGAGTCAGTTCCCCGTATTTCCCATATGGAAATATCTGAAGGCTTCATTGTGCATATTCAACAGAAATGGAACATTTGAAATGAATCAGAAAGTCTTGTCATACAGGTTTATGGGTTCCACATGGAATCTCTGCTCAAAATCATCAGCACCGGGTATCACTTTGCCCTTCACTAATCCCACGAAAAGAAGTACAGCCCTTTTTGAGGCGAGTTGTGACTGGTGATGAAAAATGGATCCTTTATGCTAATGTTATACGAAAAATATAATGGTTGAGCCCAAAAGAGAAGGCCTATTCCCACTCCAAAAGCTAGAATTGTATCAAAAAAAGGTTTTGCTCTGTATATGGTGGGATATGGAAGTTATTGTCTGTTATGAACTGTCAGAAAATAGCCATACCACTACTGCAAACATCCGTTGTCGTCAGTTGGATAGTTCAAAGGTGTTTTACTCATTAAAATACTTGCATTAGTTAATACACGGGGTGTGATCCTTCAGCACGATAATGCTCGACCGCATACGGCACGATTGACTCAACTTAATGCTTTTGATGAAAAATACTTACTCATCCACCATGCAGTAAAGATATAGTACTTGTAGAGAATTGCTCACTACTACCCGCACTTGGATGTATATAATTTGAAGTGGCACTCTAAATAAATTTGATACAAACACAGTTTATACATGAAACAATGTTTATTGAATTCGTTGCACATATAGAATTTGCTTTTACAGCAATAAGCATACGTACTACTTGTACGGAATATATATTAGCATTCAATAAAAATACACTTTGCCATACTCACAAACCAGCAGAGAGTCAAACCAGCAGTTCTGCCACGTAAACTTTGGCCCCCCTAAGCACAAACGCCGGTTAACACCTGGAGTTGCTTACCTCGTAGCTCCCTCTCGCTTATCTATCAACCTTTTCAAAACCCTTAACTTAATCACGCTGCTTGGTATTTATACCAAGAGCGTATGCCGAAATTAGCATATCTCAAGCAGCTTCTTTAATTTATTCACTCAAAATTAGATTCTTGTGAATCGAATCTTATGTATACCTTACATACTTTCAGATTATGCCCTGTTTAGATCACTGCAGCATTTTCTTGACGGTAAAAACTGTCATAGTAAACAGTATGTAGAAACTGCTATAAATGGATATTTTGAGTCAAAGCCAAAAGAATTCTTCAAAGCAGGAATTGAAAAGTTACCTGAGATATGGGCAAATGTTATAGAAAATCATGGTGACTAAATTAATGATTAATTTTATGCATCAAAAAAGTTTTTTTTAAAATTAGAAGTTGTTAATCTTAAATCTGCATAACTTTCCGTTCAACCCCATATTTTACGTTTTGACCAGCCATAATGGACTTTTTTTTTCTTTCTTTCGCATGCATATGTTTTCTACATTACGCGGGTTGCTACTCAGTGCACTATACCTCATAATATAATAATGTAAAAAATAAAACTAAAACTCTAAATGTATTCAAACGTTTATTTTTTAAAAAGGGTTGTGATATTTTTATGTCGAGACAACCTTTTAACTATTTCAGGCAAATCAAGTTTATAGTTCCTACATAGCACTCTCAAAACATCATCAAGGCAATCAGTAAGCCGATATCTATACGTATTTCGTATATTTCACCTTGGAATTGGATAAAAGATACGTTGATGCAAACAACGTGAGCAACTGGTGACCCATTTTTGTAGTCTTGCATTTTTCAGTTCCCTGATTCCAAAATTATGTTTACAAATGTACCTGCCTGATATTGAGCGTGGCTGCCTCGGGCCACACATAACAGCTTTGTGGGGCGAATGTGGCCCACGAGCCGAAGTTTGAATGCCCCTGGTTTAGACCTTATGATGCAGAGAAGTCACTGAGCATATTAGATTTTTGAATCATTCCACTTTGAAAAGTGCTACGCGTTGAGGAAGTGCTACACTTAATGCAACCTTAACAACATTTATACTGTACTAGCTGAAAACCCGCACTTCGCTACGGAGTACATACGAATCAAATACAACGGTCAATGTATGCAATTAATGCCTAAATATATATATATATATATATATATATATTTATAATAAATGCGACGATCAATATATACAATTGATGTAGAAAAAAATATATATATTTATAAAAAAATCGTAAGGGATATTTTTATAGACAAAATAATGTCCAATCGTCTGCCGCATTAGCAAGAAAAAAACGTATTATTTTGTCTATTTAGTTTTTATGCACGTGACGATAAATTTATTTAAAGTACCATAAAAAGAAATCACGTAATCAGCATTTAATAAATTAAATTCTAAAAATTAATCTTTAAAAATTCACCAAAAATCAGAAAATGGAGGTAAAGATTCAACAAAGATTTCATTTTAAAGGAATTTTTACGCTCTTTCTTGTGATATAAGTTTTAAAACCCTCGAACTATTATTTTAAATGCAAACTTGAAAAAAGATTCTAAAACAGCTTAAAAATTTAATTTAAAAAAATCTAAGAAGAATTTTTCAAAAATCTCTCTTAGTGCTCCTCTGCACCATAAGAAGAATCGCCATGAAAAATTTCAGTCCCTTAGGTCCAACGGTTTGGTCTGTGGGTTGTATGTCAGTCAGTGAGTCAGTTACGGAACTGTTTTATATACAGTGGCTCCCAAAAGTGTTCGTACACTTACGAATTTCAATAAAATAGGGGTCTATCCATTAATTAAAATGAATATTTCAGAATGGGTATTTAATAATAAGATCTATAATCTATTCTTAACAAAACTACATGAAATATTTTGAAAACATAGTAAAACTTTATTTTTAAGAAACCAGTAATTAAAAAGTAACAAAAACTTTATCTCACAAAAGTCATCGTACACTGAAATATTTTCGAATAAATTCATAATTAAAATTATTGTCTGGTGCTTTATTTTTATTTTCTAATTGTGGTGGCATTTAAAATATCGTTTGGCTTTAATTTTTGCTTGCCTACTCCATAATATTCTATTTATTATTTAAAAATGGCTCGTAGTCGTAAAGAAACAACAAACAGCATTCGAAAGTTGATTATTTTTCATCATAGTAGTGGTAAATCAGTTCGGAATATTGCTAAATTACTTAATTTATCCCATTCTACTAAGCAGTATGTGAAAAAACACTTTAAAGAAGAAAATTGGATCGAAAACAAGGTAAGAAAAGGCCGTCCGGCAAAGTTAATAAAACGTGATCAGACATTTATAATTAGAAAATTTGTGAAAAATTCACGTTTGAGTGCTGTAAAAGTTTCTGCAGAATTCAATAAAATATTTTCTACTTCAATTTCACCTGAAATTTTTTGACGAGTTCTCAGAACAGCTAGATTTTATGGGCATTCTGCCCATCGAAAATTTTTTGTCAGTGAGAAAAACAGAAAGTTTAGGCTTGCCTTCGCACTATCAATGATAAATAAGCCCCAAACCTATTGGAATAATGTCTTATTTGCTGATGAACATTTTTGGTGCTGATGGGTGTATAATTGTATGGAGAAAAAAAAATGAGGAACTTAATCCCAAGAACTTAGTAGGAACAGTTAAGCATGCCGGTGGAGGTATCCTTGTGTGGGAGTGCATGTCAGCATCAGGACTAAGAAATTTGGTATTTATTCATGGCATAATGAATCATGCTGTTTTTATAAATATTTTAAGAGACAATTTAAAATTATCAGCTCAAAATTTGGGTATTGGAAACAACTTTGTTTTTTTATCAAGATAACGATCCTAAGCACACGGCTCTCAACGTTCGCATCTGGTGTCTCTATAATTGTCCACAAGTTTTGAAAACACCACCTCAATCGCCAGATTTAAACCCAATAGAACATATTTGGAGAGAACTGGAGGTTCGAGTACGAAAACACGACATTCACGCGAAAAGCGAACTAAAAACAATTATGATGGAAGAATGGATGAACATTGATGCAAAAATTACAAAAGAACTAAAGCAATCTATTCCCAGACGTTTAAAAGCTGTTGTGGATGCTAAAGGATATCCTACTAAAGATTAATTTAACGAAAAATTAGAATATTTACTAATATGTAGAGATTTTTTACAAGTGTACGATGACTTTTGTGAGATAAACTTTTTGTTACTTTTGGATTATTGGTATCTTAAAAATAAAGTTTTACTATGTTTACAAAATGTTTCATGTAGTTTTGTTAAGAATAGATTATAGATCTTATTATTAAATACCCATTCTGAAATATTCATTTTAATCAATGGATACACCCCTATTTCATTGAAAATCGTAAGTGTACGAACACTTTTGGGAGCCACTGTATATAGATTGTATTTATTTCTTTTATTCCAGTGAAGAGCATTTCACGTTTATGGATAAAATGAATATGTTTCCTGAAGAATGTATATTCGAAAAATTACGTACTCAGCGCAATTCATAGTCTAACCGCTCTACACAGTAAGATAAAAGGGATGGTAATGTCCTCAATCGAACGATTCGCGCTAATAGAAAGAAATCGTATTCATGAAATTTAAAAGATTGCAAGACCTTCTTTCTTATGAACGAAGTTAGAAAATGAATATGGTGAGAGAAATGACAAGTTACAATGGCCCCGCAGACGGCGTTTCCCGTAGAAAAATCTGAGGAATTTTGTCACCACACGGAAATGAAGAGAGTGGAAAAGTCGAGAGTATCAAATCAAGAGATTGCACGAAAGAGCGAGATAGAGTGAGATAAAATATAATAAACGGTGTAGTTTTCCCATGCTAAATTAATATGTGCCCCCAATATTAATTCAGATTGGAAGGTTATTATGTACAACAACTTTATTCTGTTGTTGCAGTTGTTGGTGATGGCAATTTTGGAATTTAATCCATTGCACTTGCAATCGGGACTACTGGCGATTTATTTAAGGGGACACCGTATAGGTGTTCACCATTACCCACTACAAGCCTGTCCCGTAATTTAGAACCGAGTCAAGTGCCGAGATCGGAACACTTGACCCCACACCTCCAGAGGAAAATTTGAGGACTTGGGGGACTTCGCAACCACGGGGGATTTTACGTGCACCAGCCGCCATTAATGTACACTGCGGTGGATTTGCAGCGACGGACATCGAACTAGAGACGTTCATATTGCTGGCCTTCTGGCTTTGCCAACTGGGTTACCGCACCCTACAACTTTATTCTATTTTATTAGATTTTACCAGGAATTTTCATGTGCTTACAAAGCTTCCCGTTCATTCCATTCTCTTTTATTTCCCTTACTTATCTTACTGCCGTGTTTGCAATTTTAAAATTTCACAGTTTGTCTTATGGAAGGGAACACTCCCTGTATCTGATTTTGTCTCGTATTGTTTTCATTGAGTGCATATTCAGGCTCAGGTCTTAAAAAAAAGGGGGAAAAAAGAGGTGATATTAATTTTTGAATTTCAAGACTATTTTCTTTCTGATAATTTATCGATTTCTTCTTCGGGGGAGTTGGGGGGGGGCTTCCTTTCCTATCATGAATCGGAAGATTTCGTGCTATCTTTTCAGTTTCAGGAGAATTGATTTGCATTTTACAGCAACATTAATAGTTCTTTAAACGTAATGCAATCAATAAGTGGTCATTTAAAGTTTTATTTGATATCCAAAATATCTAAAGTTCCAATAATAAAAATCGAAGTAGGGTTATATATACCTTTTCCTTTGACGCATTTATTGCATGCATCATAAATTGCATTTATTTGCAGTGAAAAACCTACATAGAAACATTTTCTCAACCCTATGGTAAAAATATCCCAGTTGAGTGTTACTTTATTTAACTTTCCATCTCTTTACTCCTCCAAATATCTCATTAACTTTAAAATAGTTCTAGTTAGCTAAATTTTCTTTTTGGTGATAAAGAATTAAAAGAAGAAAAAAATTTAAAATTCTATGTATAAAAAGTTTGCTTGGAACTTTGTACTTATTTAGACTTACATATATGATGAAAGTAGAAAGATTAATTTCTTTCTAAATCCTCCAGAGAGACAGTGAAATCAATTTACCTATCAACTGTGGTTGAAGCAATTGTGTGATGAACGTTTTGGTGTAGTTTACATTTTGAATATATTTGAATATATCTTTTGCTATCTTGTATGTTAGTTCTTCTTGTTCTTTGAATCTTGTAATCTTTTCTCTGATTCCCGTATCTCATTATTTTAAAATGACATTTTTTACTGGTAAGTCGCAGAGACAAAATTTTAAAATTTTCTTGAAACTTTGCATTTATTTAGACTGTGTCACTGAAGCTATGTCACTAGAAGGATTAAATTCTTTCTGGCTGTCAGCAGAAACAGTGAAATTAATTGACTTATCAAATATAGTTACTGCATATGTGATAGATGTTTAAGAGAAATATATTTTTTGAAAATATTTTACTAATTTTTTTTTAATGTTGTGTATTTTTTTCATCTTTTTGCAAATCTTGCCCTATGTCTCTAAAATGTATAGAAGCAATTTCTTTACAAGTCATTGCTACAAACAATAAAGAAGACATTACCACGCTTCTCTTTCTTTTCGAAATTGATAATTAATTAGACCTTCTCATAGCTTTCATAAAACACATTTTTTTCCAATGCGGAGGCACTTGTCGTCAGACTTTCGCCTATACTACGCCGCAATTTTTACTGCCCATTTTATTCTGGGGGCACCTTAATAAAACACGGGGTTAACGGGGGTAGCCTTTTATAACCTACCTTAATAAAACTGGGTAATATAGGGGGTAATAGCGGACAGCATTACCCCCTATGAAGAGACGACACGAAGGGAGGCATTTTTCATGGCGCGGCGCCAGGATTCGATCCGAGCACCCTCAGCACGATAAACAGCGCGCTGTACCACTGGGCCACCACAAGCCCTATAAACCACATTTAAATAAGCATTTAAGGCTTCTGTGTACTAACCCTATTGGATTCGCTCACCTCAATGTTTATCTACGGAGAAAATGTCTACTATTTACAGCTACGTAAATGGTGATAATCCGTTAAAAATGGTATTTTCAGACAGCCTGAATTTTTCTGCATCTTACAACAGGATTCATTTTATAAATTTCGTTCACCAAAGTAATTGATGAGAGTATACACACTATATATTTTTTCCTCGAATAATTTAAATTTTAACATATTATTTCCATTTAAAACAAACGATAAATACCCCCAACATGTAAATTTCCTTTCTCTATTACGCGCTACAATGTAAAAAGAAAAATCTGTAAATCCATTTTGGCTAGCCTTGGACAGATTTTCTCCATAGGTTAACATTGAGGTGAATGAACCCAATAAGGCTAGTACACAGCAGCTTTAAGCTTTAAAAATGTCTATTTGAATCTATTTAGTTACAGTTGTAATGAAAATGTGTAGGTGTAAAAGAATTTTATTAAAATATCTATTTTTTTTAAACTGGTGTATTCTATCTAATAATACAGAGAGTTTTTCCTTATCTTTGACTTCTTGGCATAAGGAGTCAGGGGCAAAAGAATTCAGTTTTATCAATTTACAATTATTTTGAAAGAATTTTTCCAGAACTTCTGAATTAATTTCAGCATAACTTTTGATACACAAAACCAAAATGTCAAATTAAAGCTTTTAGTATATATGTACAATGCTTACTTTGTATTTATGTGTCTGCTGATGATTTTCCTCATTTGGATATTGTTTTTTGTGAGTAGAAAAAATTACGAAGTTAACTTGTTTTCAGGATATTGATGCAGAATTAATTAAAAAATTAACCTTCAGAATTTAGAAAGAAATAACTTTATACAGATAAGATATTTTTGATAGGTATTGTGGTATTAATTTCGTATTTGAGTGTATATTTTCAAAATCTTTACTCAAAAATCAAAAATATTTCTGTAATTTATTAAAAATGGAATAGGAGAACTCTCTACAAGATATCAGAAGGATAGCTTTCATAGAATATTTGATATATCCTCTAAAAATGGAAATCGTAAGAAAAGTTCAATTCCATAAAAATGTTTTATCTATTTCAAAAAACGACTTTAAGCAGAAAATACAGTATCCACAGAGAATATCATGATGAATATTGTATTTGCTAATATATATATATATATATATATATATTATATATATATATATATATATATATATATATATATATATATATATATATATATATATATATATATATATATATATATGTATATGTATATATATATATATATATATGTATATATATATATATATATATATATATATATATATATATATATATATATATATATATATATATATATATATATATATATATATATGTATATATATATATATATATATATATATATATATATATATATATATATATATATATATATATATATATATATATATATATATATATATTTGTATGTGTGTGTTTGTTTGTTTCTGCGCCATTAAACTGTCTCATGGCATTTTAGACTATTTTAAAGTAAAGCATTTCAGCTTAAGAATTTCTCGTACTAGGTATTTAATAGATATTACTTGGAAATATGCAGAATGCATTTAGTATGAAGTGCGTTTTTTTACAGATTTATTTTTTATCAAATGAAAAAATGAGCGATATAAAAATAAATTAATTTCTTTATCTTCAGTTTCAGATTTTAATATATTGATATTCCAAATGTCTTAAAGGTATATTACTCCATATGTCATCAGTTACGTAGGGAGCATAACTGGCGCCCGGGGCACGATACCTTTTTGGCGCCCTTTTGGGATACCTTTTTCGAAAATCTTGTTTGTCTTGGCGACCATTTGGTGCCCTTGTACGAGCGGCGCCTTGTACGAGGGGCATGATATACACCCTTTCCCCCGTCTCGCTACGCCACTGGATGCCATGTGTCTGTAAATGTTTTAATTATTTCGACTGATAGAGGAAAGTGATAAAAGACATCTAGAGAAACGGTTTGTTTCAGCAGCATTCAAATCAAGTCTTTGAAATTCAGAAAAGATCGATAAATTGTTGACAGGCGTGTTTAATATTTTTCACCATTCCATTATTTGTTAAAATTGCTACAATATCAGAGAAGTAACTAATACCATGGACATTCTCAATAGAAAGAAATATTTAGAATTTAGACAGTATCTCATTATTTTTCATATATATATATATATATATATATATATATTTATATATATATATATATATATATATATATATATATATATAAACTTATATTTATAACACATACATACATACAAAAGAGGTAAGCAACGATACGGAATCCAACGTTAATAACCCGCGGCAGTTTCGTTAGAAGAAACTACTTGAAATTTTTATCTATATTAATTTGTTCTCGATGCTTTTATAATTATCTATAAAGCATACAATCAGCGTATTGCACTAGCTTAGATTCCCGGGCATCAATTAAGCAGGGGCCTGGAACACGCTAGTGGGTATCACGTCTGCATTCTGTACTGAGGGAAGTTGTTTCGAGTTCTCACAAGCTCTACTGAAGTCAAAAGGCAAAAGTGTCTGCTGCATTGAAACAAGTAATATATAAAAAAATATTTTTAAGTCAATTCCTACTTAGGTCAACAAAGAAAAATTTGAGTGTGAATTAATAGTAGGAATTGACAAAAAGGATTGCCTGCCTGAACCTTGCCTACTGTGCGAGATTAGGAGGGAGGGAAAGAGAGAGAAAAAAAGTTTGTGAGGTTGGGGATTCGATCCCGCAACCTACAGGACGGGAGGAGCCCGCGCTACCGCAGTGCTACCGTTTACAGAGTGAGAGTAGGGAAATTACTATTCAAGAGCAAGAGACGCTCTAGGTCTAAAACTAAAATCGATATATTAAATTTAATTAATGAATTAATATTTGAAAAATCTGTATTAACATGAAGTGTCATCCACTACAAGTTTATAAAAATGTATTTGGACTTGAGTGGATGAATAAAAAGTATTTTATTAACGATTGAAAATTTGAACAAGATATATATAGGGAGAGTGTGAACTAATAGTAGGAATTGAAAAAAAAGCAGAGAATTGTACGAGTGATGATTTCTGATGTAAAATATAACGTAATTTCAACATGAAATTGTAAACTTCGGCAATATGGACTCCTAAAGTACAAACAGTGGTCAGTTTCGGTAATGCCGATGATTGGGTACAAAAGAAAGGAAAAAGCACTAATGAGCTCAACTTAAGTTCATCCATTCTTGGTCTAATTAGGTGAACAGTCCTTTGACTCGAAGAATCCCGAGGTGGGTTGTGAGCTGAAAAAAATTATATATCATTAAAGAAGAAATGGGACTGATACCGAGGCTCTAGAAAGTTCTTCAATGAATTGCAAACAGAAGATAAGCACGGCCACAGCAGTCTGCTAAAAGGAGTAGATAAGATCAAAGTAGAAGATGTAAAAAGAACTTTATATAAGACCCGAGGCGGGTTGTAAGCTGAAAAAAGTGATATATCATTAACCCTTTGAAGGGCGCCGTTTGCACAGTGCAAACGCCTAAATCTAGTCTCCTTTTCATCTGCATTCAATGTTTTCCATTTTAGTGAGCTGAAAAATAGTTAGTGCTGCCATCTATTATCAGATTAAAGAATTAAAAACATTTTGCAACCTTCAATTTGAAAAAATTTCAAGATTTTTTAGGTTACAAAAAATCAGGAAATATATCTACAGAGTGCAAACAGTGGAGGTTATTGCCCGTAAAGGGTTAAAGAAGAAATGGGACTGATGCCGAGGCTCTAGAAATTTCTTCAATGAATTGCAAACAGAAGATAAGCACGGCCACAGCAGTCTGCTAAAAAGGAGTAGATAAGATCAAAGTAGAAGATGTAAAAAGAACTTTACATAAGACCCATAATTTAGAAATTACTCGTCTTCCGTAAACAATAGAAGAATGATTAATTAATGTTTTAAATTAGTGTTTGTCGAGCCGTGTATTTCGAATGTAATAGAAACACGATCGTAACAATAAAAAATGTAATTTCAAGTAGATAATTACAAGAAGTTCGTAACACATAATTTTTTTTAAAAATTTTACGTAATTCATGTTGCCATATATATTTTTTAGTTCATGCATAAAGCACTTTAAGGGTCAAAGAAGCATGGTTTATTACTCTAAATGGGATTTTTATGTGCCTCATAAAATAATTCGAAGTTGCTCTAATTTAAAAAGATAAGGTTCGTAAAAGGATGGTGGATTTACAAATTTTTATTATGTTTTCTCGGATCTTATATACCGTAAGATGGGGTTACTTTGTGACGATTTTAAGGTTTTTCTGTTCCAGGCGAACAGTTTAATAATCAGTTCAAATCTAACAACTGAAAAACATTAGTACATCCTTTCCTTATGTAGTAATGTATTGCGCTAACCCGGGTCTTTAATTACCATTGAGAAATTAAGGTTAACATGTGTCCCAAAGTTGTGACATTTGTGTTTTCGCCTTGAAATACAATAGGAAAACTTATTTCACACAAAGTTAGACAGAAAAACGCTTATGAAAAGCTTGATATACAATTATATATACCTATACAAGTATTGGATAGTTTTAACTATATCTTTACATCGACGAGTCCTCGGGTGCCCAGAGCAGCCATCAGTTCTATGTTAAGATGAGGAAATTATTTCTTGGGCACTTTCTACTCCTTCGTGCAGTATTTTTCTAGATAGTTAATACTTCTTTCTCTCCAGTGGCATTTTAAACACGGAAAAATGCAACATTGAGCGGCTAGAGGATGTGGGTCGACTTTGTAGGTTATTTTGTGACAGTGTCAATAGCTGCGTTTACATGGACAACAATAATACCCGGGATTTACCCGGTAACAGGGAAATCCTTTGAAGTCCGTTTACATGGGCAACATTTTCGTCCTGCTCTTACCCGTCTTACCGGAAGTAAAGGCCATCACATGATTCGGCGGAAGTGATCCTCATGCACCATCATTCCTTGTAAATCACGTTGTGGGTTCGACCCCAGCCGGTGTCGTACTTTTCCAAATTCACTCTATTGCTATTTTTAGCTTTCCCCTTTCGAACTCCGCATTTATCTCATTACGAAGTGTATGGTTCTTTTATTTTTTCATTTGCTGTTCTTTTGACCTTGTATTCTTAAATTTTAAAAATAACAAAAAAAATCATAAACCTTTAAAAATCCCAAAAAACTGAAAAACTTACCAAAATTTATTTTGTATTCTTATGATATCTGCTTTTCTGGGCCTCTTAACATTATTATTTTTTTCTTTTCCGTGGATCATTAGTCTTATCTAATTTTTCTTCTAAATTTTCTTAACTTGTAACTCTATATTTTTTTCTCTTAAAATTAAATTTTTTGTTTTAATTTAACTTTACTGTTAAATTGGTTTTCCTTTTACCCGCATTATTCTTACCTTAATATTTTAATTCATTACTTAAAATTTTAACTACTGAGCACTCCTACCTTGATTACATATATCTTGCTTACAGGAGATAAAGTCGACACGACGAAGGTACTCCTCTTCTAAAACACAATTGCTTCTGAGTCTATTTATTATTTCAATGCAGCACATGTCAGTCGCTGTTGATAATCATGGAACGTTTACGATTTTTTCTGTTGTTTTTAAGAATAAATTTAGAAAATAGATTGAAAAAAGAGGAATATAAGAACTAGAAGATTGCTGCGGATATTAGATATAATCGTACGATCTGTGGCTTCATCGCTAGATTAAAAATAATTAATTTATAAATTTAATGTTACGTTTAGTTATTGATTATACTTATTAAATTTATTAATTTTACAATAACACTTTAAATGAAAATGTTATTGAAATTTTATTGAAATGAAATTTCATTTCTTATTTTACATACCAGATGGCAGTACCAATCTATTTATAATGTAATTGGAGATGGGATTTTTTTAAAACTAGATGTGTCAGATCAAGATATAAATGAGATCCCCCGGAAAAAAATAGGCACTTTTCTACTGTTTTCTTGAAAATTATGCGATTGTTAAGGGGTTCCAGATCCCTCCATCGATCATTTGGCTGCATTTTCACGGATTCGCACATGTTCAAATCCGCCATGTTTGTTTACAACTAGCTTCCTGCTTCGAAATGCATCATGGATAATTAGCGGGTTTTATCCTAATTCGAAGCAGGATCGAAAATCCACCCTGCATTTTTCCCTATCGTAGGGAAAAAGCAAGAAACGACCCTGCTTTGACCCGGGTTTTTGGCACATGTAAACGGCACTAATGTGTCACAAAGGAAACCCGTCAAATTTAGATATTTAGGTTATGTTCTCATATCTCTTAGAAATATCTCTACACAACAGTTATATTGCTCCACAATCTAACCAACATATTGACAATAAAAAATAATTACCTGTGCTAGTTGGTTGTATAAGGTGTTGGCCTTCAGCACACAAAATTTTAGAAGTTTGAGTCAATAGTTTGACAACAGGTTTGAACAATACACTTGCCAACGAAGACTAATGGAGCACAGAAGCTTCGGACACTGGCCACTAGGTGTCTCTGTATGTCGGACAAGCTGTTGGCGCTGTTCTTCGTCTACCCGGTATCACGGGCTCGGCGCAAGATCCTAAATACGAAAAAAATACTATGTGTCACAATTTCACCCCTGTAATCAAAAAGTGCCCCGTCTTACGGTAGTCTTAATTTTAATGAGATGTTACTACTCTCACTCTGCTTAGTGAGGCAATAACACCAATGTAAAGCGGAATTTTCAGAAAATAATATAAATAGATATATCTCACTAAAGCAGAACTATAGAAAAGATGTACAGACATGAATGTCAACTCTCATTCCTTTCGATAAATATTGAGTGATACTGTGCTAATTTTTTTTTAATTCGGTCATTTTTAAGAATGGTTCGGAAGAGCTACGTACGATTCTTACTTTGATAAGAATGTGTCCTTGACTACAGATGGAATAGCTGTTTTTTATTTATAAGACGATCTTTTAGGTATTACAAACGACTGGAGATCAAGATTAAAGGTGATCGCTTTCGGTTTCATCATACATCATTTCTTATTTCGTGTCAAAGAATGCAAAGAATCCCCATTGCCCATTGAAGAGTATGAAGAGTTTATCTCGATCAACAATTATCGCAAACAGCGTTTACTGTGACTCAATATTTTTACACCCATGCTTAGGCGATGTCACTTGCTAAAAATGCACCTGGTCGTCGCTAAATTAAAAGCACTACGATAGTGATGCGATTTAATTGATTAAGGGGACAATGGACCTTCAACCACGAATTTTTCAATTTTCAATTTTTAACTCAATTTACAAAAAGAGAATAATTTGTATTCTTTTTTACAACACCCTTGGAATTAAAAAGAAGGATTTTTTGGCAGAATAATTCCTGGTTTTCAAAACAATTTTCAAAATTTTCTAGCATTTTTCAAAATACTCCATGTGCATTCCAAATCATTCAAAAATCCTTCATTTTTTTAATGTAAGTTTACTGTACATATATAAACATAATTGTGCAATGATTTTATTTGTATGAATCTAAAGCCACAAATAATTATTTTTTAATCTGCCTGTTGTTTTCTTTGTTTGCTTTTTTTCATGATCTATAAATTTGAAAAATATTTGTGGTTTCAGAGATTGATGCATAGGTTTGTGGAAAACATTTCAATTAACAATCCTGAGAAATTTGGAAGAAATCAGAAGGAAAGTAATGCACATGGAGCATTTTGAAAAATTCTAGCATTTTTGAAGAATTTTTTGAAAATAAATCTTATTCTTTCACGAATTACTTATTTGTGAATTTTAAGTATCTTCAACGTAGAAAAAAATATTAATTATTCTCATGTTGTATATAGAGAAAATAGATCACATCTACCCAGACTTGGGTGTATATAATTCGAAGTGGCACTCTAAATGAATGCACAGCAAATGAACAAGCACAGTTTATACATGAAACAATGTTTATTGAATTCGTTGCACAAATAGAATTTCCTTTTACAGCAATAAGCATACGTACTACTTGTACGGAATATATATATATTAACATTCAATAGAAATACACATTGCCAATACTCACAAACCAGCAGAGAGTCAAACCAGCAGTACTGCCACGTAAACTTTGGGCCTGCTAAGCACTAGCGCAGGATAACTCCTGGAGTTACTTACCCCGTAGCTCCCTCTCGCATATCTATCAACCTTAACAACCTTTTTCAACCCTAACAACCTTTTTTATTAATGACGCTGCATGGTATTTATACTAAGCGCGTATGCCGAAATTAGCATATCTCAAGCAGCTTCTTTAATTCATTCACTCATAAGTTAGATTCTTGTGAATCGAATCTTGTGTATACCTTACATGTATATGAGAGGAAAATATTGAAAAATTAAAAAAAGAGACGCTAAAGGTCCCTTGTTCCCTAAAAGCAGTGGTTCTCAACTTGAATATCCCCCAAGTCCTCCTGGGGAGGCGTAAATGATATTCAGGGGGGGTGCGCTGATGGTTAGCAAAATTTGTGTATGGGACATATATTTACAAAATTTGCGAAAATGAAAATTAAATTCATTGACTAGGTATATAACAATTATCGTATTTTTGTTACTTTTGATTTATTCCTTATGATTGCAAAGATATGTGATTGCAACAGTATCAGCCATATCATAAATTCTACTTTCTCCCATGTAATCATGTTTTACAGTAATTTATTTTCTTTGTTACTCTGTATGTGTTGTTCTTAATTTGCAATACATTTTGATATTTCAAAATTAAGGTAGGTGTGTTCCAGGCTTCGGAGAGAGGGGCGGGGAGGGGGAGAGTCTGAAGGTCCTCCAAAGAAGGGGCGTTGACATAAAATGTTTGAGAATCGCTTGTCTAACAAATGGGCCAAAATTATATTCTAAAGTTCACATATTAGGCATTTAAGCTCCAGATAATTTACATTTTCCGAAGTAAACTTACATCCCAGGCTGAAATTTATGATGCATAAACAGACAGAATATAGGGTAAGGAATTTTTATCTAAAGTCATAATTTTCCAATAGAGTACCGGCCTTTTTAAATTATAATGCAAGGGTCTTTTTAAAGGATTTTTTTTCGGATGAATCTACTTCAATTCTGAGATGTGTATAACATTTCACATGCTTTTTTTTCTATGTTATTTATATTGTGTTTAGTTTTAAAATTGATTATGGTTAACAAACATTCACAAATTTCATATCTTAATTTTTCAGCTTTATTTTTCAAAATTCTTTACCTTCCATAAGACAATATGACATTCTTCCTTTTCAGCTTTTAGTGTTTTATTATAAATGTATATCTTTTTTGCCGTTTTGCTTTTCAGCTTTCTTTGTTCCAATGATGAAAGGCTAAATATAGCTGAATTCAGAGGAGTGTATTATAAATTTATATATTTTTATATTGGGTTTTCTATCCATTCACGTGTGTAACATATCCCATGCTTTTTTTTCTGTGTTGTTTATACTGTGTTTAGTTTTTAAATTGATTTTGATTAACAAATATTACAAAATTTGACATTTTTACTTTTCAGATTTTAGTGGTATAGTGATGAAAGGCTGAATCTACCTGAATTCTGAGATGTGTATAACATTTCACATGTTTTTTTTTCTGCGTAATTTATACTGTGTCTGGATTTTTATATTCATTTTAGTTAACAAACATTCTTAAAATCCCAGACACGGCCGGGTACTTTAGCTATTTTTATTATATTTTTAACAAATAAATATTTCAAGAGATAAACATATATGTTTATGGTAAAAACTTAGTTCAGTAACGTTTAATTTACAAGAGAAAACGCGTGACTTATTATACTAAATGCTGAGCACTTGTAAATGCATGCGTAATAAATGGGAGGAGATTTTCTAATAAAGTAAAATAAGCTAAATTGCACGAAAATTTAAACACAGATAAATTTAAGGCGGGAAAAATTAATATTTTATAGCATTTACTAATATGCACAAAGGTACTTAAACGTTTTATATAAATTTTCGAAAGTGAATAAAATGCTCAGCTTTAAGCTAAAGGATGAAAATATTATGAGAAATTTTCTTATTTTTTGAAAGTTCTAGAATTTATGAGGTTTTGAAGCAGTAGCATTTTTCAACTAAGATTTTATGACTAATACTTCGATATTTAATCTAGCTTTTTTGCCTGTCTTTAGATCTCGACTTTTTTGCAAAGCTGAAATGTAAAATTTCATCAGCTTACATTACAGTTATGAGTAATCCTTCGTCGAAATTTATTTCTCTCTCTTTTTTTTTAATTCTGAACCGAGAAAATGAGAAATTCTAAAGCGCAAGTATTGAAGATGGTAATTTGCTGAAAATGTCCCAAGTACGTTTAATCCTTGAAATGAAAAGTAGAAACATATAAATCTTCTGTTCGATAAGGGAATTCTTTGCGGGTCTTCTCTTTATATGATTCATTAAATGAAACTTAAGTACGTGTTTGTTAAAGCTCGATATAAGTAAATGTAAAAATGAGTATTTTTCTTCATTCGTTAAAATATATCTGTTTGGTTTTTAAATACTCAAGAACAGTTATTTGAGAATTATAGTATTTTTGCTTAATGTTCTCAATCCAATATAAGGATTATAAAAAGAATATTGAACTGAAATGTTTCCTTCCGGGGATCATTGTGTAAAATATCGAAATATTTTGGGAATACATATTAAGACCCATCAACGGATATAGCTGTACATGGGCAGCATTAGTGACTTTTTAAGTATGTGATGGTTAATTTGATATCCTACATTGCGATTGTTTGTATTTAAGGAGGAAAATATTATGAATGGGTGCAAGGGATTACATCGTTGCAATGTCTTACACCAATAACAGAACTTTAAAGAGATTGTTATCGTTATGTGTGAGTTGAAATTCACTTGAATAAAAATGACTGAATGTCGGATAAAAATTAGTCAGGGAGTCACAGATATTTGAAATATGTTTTAAATGTTCTTTTCTGTTAAAATAAATTAGAAACACAAAATTCGGTGCTGGTTAACTCATGCTAGCTGTTTATATATGTTCACTCTAAAATATCGTAATTCATAATATATTGTAACGGCTCCCGTACAATAGCGAATTTTTTCCGCGGGGAAATTCCAGGTACACCAAACTACTCGCTTTGTGCATATAATTGATTTAGACGGCTGCAGACAGTCAGTTGCCTGTCGACATAAAGACCGAAAGTGCTACCGACAGTTCGCGGAACATTTCGTCAGCTACAAAAGAAGAAGTTGTTGACCGGAGGCGCGTAGTCATCTGGGAACGTAACTGAATAAATAAAGGCGGCGTTTTCCAGACCTTTCGAGAACGTCCAGTGAAGATATATAAAGTCGCCGGAATCGAGTTAAAAAAAGTTAGTGTTTCAGAGATTAAGTTATTCCGAGTGACGCTGGAGCCGGAGATACTCTCGGGCCCAGATAGACTGGGCCTGAGATACTGGGCCCGATTTTTTAGATAGACCATGAGATCAGAGACAACTCAAGTCTGCCCTTCCTCGATGCCGTGAACCCACGAATTTAATTTTTTTATATTGTAAATATCCTGTATTTAGTCGAGAAATGCAATTAAAGCATTAAATACAAAAATGCTGGTAGTCTTTTATTTAAGACAAAATCCTTACAATATGCTAAGAACATCAATTGTTTTGAACCAAGCAAATTTTTGTTTAAACATATGCTTTTGATATCTAATTTTATATTTATTTAATATAAGTTTACATTAATTTTTAATGAAAAATTATTAGTTAAAAAATATTAATTTACAAGTAATATTTAATTACTTTGTTACATTCCTTATTATTCATAATAATTTTCTTTGCTGTGAAAAAGAAAATTTCTCATGTTTGTAACAAAAAAAAAAAAAAAACCTTATGTATTATGCCCAAGATTCATAATTAATTGACACTCATTGTTTAAGCCGTGTGATATAAGATTAGACTGCAGAAAAATTATATATAATTTTCTCGTAATATTTTTTAGGTACTCTGAACATTGATTAAAAAGCATTTTTTTTTGTTATGGGTGCAGACTTTCAGGACAATAGCAAATACAGTTTTTAGAAAGCTTTTTAATAAACATGTTTTTTAAATACAATGTATTTTACAAAGTTATTTTTTATAGCAAATGCTACTGGGAAAGATGCACTCCTGGTATTAAAGTACGATCATCTTTTGATTAACTGGATAATTGCCAGTTAATAGTAAATGGTTTTTTTTTTATGAAGACGTCTCTCCTCTCAAACAGAACTGTAAATGTAATAAAGAAATAGAAATAGTGTGTAGTTGAAAATTAATGTAAGTGGACACAGATGTTTGGCAAAACTTTTGTAAATTAATCATACGATTTTCTTTTTATTCCGTATCACTCGAAAAGGGGATTTTAATTTTATTTCCTGTTATAGTTATATAGTTATATCATAAGTGAAAACGCATTTCTGCTGAAGAGTAGTTCACATTAACACCTGCTCATCCGTGTCTTAACATAGGAAATCAATTGTACAATATATCTTCGATAATTATATATATATATTGACATTGCTGCTCATGAAGATCACAATAACAAGGAAGAGATGTTTCATTAACCTGGAATTATATATATATATATATATATATATATATATATATATATATATATATATATATATATATATATATATATATATATATATATAACATTTAACTGTTGTACTTCATAAGAAAATGTGCGTATATTATAAAAGATAGCACTCCTTGATAAAAATATTGTATTGATTCTAATATGAATTATTGTAATGAAGGAACTAAAATTCGTGCTTAATATGAGAAGAATGGATATAAAGCAAAATATATACAGGTTGTAAAAAGTAAAATTGTGGCAGTAAAGATAAAAATAGGATAGGAAACGAATAATAAAATACCCAACCTGTTAGGTTTATCATGGCAAGAGTAAATTATTAAAATCTCAGCAACGTATGCACATACGATGCGCACCTACTATCGCTTGAAATGAGATTTGGAGGATATAAAAGGTGGTTTAGGAAACAAATCCCAAACATTGTGTCGTGGAATTCGAATGGTATTGTTCTGCTAGTATCGTGTAAGTAAACATATCTCAACATAAAAGGAGACAACGTTATGACGAGTTTGCTGGGTTTGAGAGATGAAGAATTGCTGGGTTTTAGGAGAGGTCATGTGTCGTATCGTGATACTGCTATATTCGTCCGATAAAACGCTAGTACAATAGTGTTTACATGGAGACAATGGACACAAAATAGATTTAGGGATCTAAGAGAACATACGGCTAAGTAAGAAATGGAAGATATGCAATTGCTATGCAACGAGATGGCTACGAACGAGATTGCTCTCCTTTCGCGTATTGTGTAGAGCATGTGCTTTCACCTAAATATATATATATATATATATATATATATATATATATATATATATATAATATATATATATATATATATATATATCTATATATATATATATGTATATATATATATATGTATATATATATATATATATATGTATATATATATATATATATTATATATATATATATATATATATATATATATATATATATATATATATACATGTATATATAATATATATATATATATATATATATAATGTGTATATATATATATTGTATATATATGTATATATAATATATATATAATATATATTATATATATATACATGTAATATAGTATATATATTATATATATATATATATATATCATATATATATATATATATATATATATATATATATATATATATATATACCTGTATATATATATATATATATATATATATATATATATTATATATTATATACTGTATATATATATAATATATAGATATATATATATATATATATATATATATATATATATATATATATGTATATATATATATATATATATATGCATATATATATACATCTATATATATATATATATATGTGTGTGTGTGTGACATGTTGTGTGTGTATGTGTATGTTACGGTTAAATATATTTTAGCCGTCAATTACATCGTAAAATTATACTCGTACGTTTGAAGTGATCAAACTTCAATAAAATACACTGTTTTCTTTATAAAAACAAATTTAAATCATTCTGATCATTCTGGGAGAAAGATGAAGTCTATCCTGTACAAGGGATACTTGAGTCTATCTGAACGGTGTAAATGTAAAACATCACACCATGACCCAAAATTCCCGAAGTGGACCCTTTCTGTTGTTAGAATTGTCTTTAAATAAGCGAATTTCAAAGTCTGGCGTTGCCTTACATGGAGCGTGTCAAACTCAAATAATGACATGGGCCAAATAAACAAGCTTCAAGTTGATATAGGCCATAAAAGAAGAAAAACACCTCAAAATCAATTTTAGTTGAAGAGTAGGTTTATTTCGAAAAGTATAGTATACAAAACGCAGATCAGCAATAACATTGATGTTTTCTTTCTGGCACATTTTTTTCTTTAACATTAACTTACCAGACACTGAATAATTGCACAAATTAATAAGCGTTCTCCGAAAGCGAAATATAACCCGTTTTACACCTACCAAACAAATCACTTCGTACAAAACTACTTACTTGACCAAACTAATGATCTGACATGCGGTAGTCGGCTGCTAAAATATTGACTGCTAGACGGGGAAATGATGAACCTGTGAGTAAGAATCATAAAGTGACACGATATTTATATACCGTTATGTTGTCTGGGCCTGGACCACACAAATAATCGTTGAAGGCGGTATGGGTCCCGTGGGCCGCGAGATTGACATGCCTACCTTACATGAATGCCACTTCCATTTCTAAAACTGTAACGTGTCTATTTTCTCACAGGTCAATTTGAGCTCGTCGGTCGAGTGGGGATTATATGTATGCATGTATGTGTGTATGTAAAAATATAAAAATTAAGAAAAGTTTCATAGGGGTTGTTGAAATTAGTAATTTATCAGAAAAATTAAGTTAGGGAATGAGAAATCCTTCTTCAGTATCTCTCTCTCTTTCTCTCTCTCTCTCTCTCTCTCACACACACACACACACACACACACACTATAGATAAGAAAAGGTGTGTATATATAAAAGATAGCACTCATTGATAGAAATATTGTATTGTATCAAATATGAACAATTGTAATTAAGCTTAAAAATTCCTGCTTATTATGAGAAGAATGGATTTAAAGTAAAATATTTAGACGTTGGTAAATATGAAATTGCTGCAATAAATTTGAAAATAGGCTATTGAAAGAATATTAAAATACCCAACCTGTTGGGTTAGGATGACTCGATGGTTGATGGTATGTAGGTAGTTCCCTTTACAGGGGATAAATTAAACTTTACAGATTTATAATTGTATAGTTGTGCTGAGCGGGTTTAGTTGGAGCTTCCGGTTGCTACGATTCGTAGGTAAAGTCCCTGTGTATGAGAGTCTCATCATGTTCGGATGAGGACTTTGTTGCAAGGAGTGTTGTTCAACTGGTCGTCAGTGTATTGGATACCCTAGGACAGGTGCTCACTCCATCCCTAGTGATAAAGAGACTATTTAATTTCACTCAAGGTATATCACCTTATACTTATCTGAGGCATTATGAACAGCCAGCAGTATATCAGAGAGGTCTTGTAATCAGTCGCCCTACCCCTCTTTGGAGATATTTTTCAATAAGACAACGTTCGACCCCATGTGACCTGGTTTTTTTCCCCAAAACGCATATATGGAATGGTGATCGGAAGTTTTTCCTAATCCTTTCAACCAGAGTAATAACTGAAGATGTGTTGATGTGTGTTGAATTTTTGAGTAAGTAATATCGCCGCCGTCCACACCCGAAGGTTATACGGCCCTTCAATAATAAAACTAATCATGCCGACGGCAATCCAGCCCAACCGGGTCCCGAAGTTTTTCTTTTTACAATTCGTTTACCTGTCTTTTTTTTTTTTTAAATCTGAGGGGCTATCCACCTTCCCCTTGTAGGGGGAAGTGTATATGCATAAGTTCCTGCATAATATTCTTGATGTACCTTCTACAATAATAATCCGTAAATAATTTACTAGGGGCCCAATCTTGAAAGCCAAAAGGTAGGTTTTTTCGTGCTTCAGCCCATTTACTACAATTGTATATACAGTGCTTTATAGTTTGTATATTGCCACACTCACAAAGGTCTGTTTTGGCAAAAAATCTGTTTTGATAGACTCCTATACAGCCATGTTCAGTTATTGCTTGATTAACAAGGAAATCTGCCGACAGTCTTTTCGTAGAAACTCTAGGGAATACCTCAAATACTTTCCTTCCTACACTGCTTCTCTCCCAATTTTCTTGCCATATATTTATGTAATAATTCTTAATTTTATTCTTAATCTGTTCTTTAGTTAATTTATAATTTCCTGTGATTTCATTCAGTGCTGTTGCTTGTTTAGCTACTGCATCTACCATCTCATTTTCATTAATGCCACAGTGGGCTTTAACCCAGTGTAAGTTTACTGCTATCTCATGACTTTCTATTAGGTTTTTTTATATTTTCAATCCTGTCTCCCTTAAAATAATATGCGCATATAGCTTGCAGTGTACTTCTAGAATCACTGTATATGTCGATTTCCTGTATTCCTTTACTTATAGCATCAGTGATGGCCATGTCAATGGCTTGAATTTTTGGGTAACTACATTTCACTGACAACCATCTAGAGTCAAATCCGCGCCGTGTGCAAGCATTAAAAATTGCTATACGCGGACATGTATTAGTTGCTTTTGACACAATGGTCTGCAATTCCAATTATAAATAGTTGTATTGCATGCGATCACTCAGATATACTTCACTGGTTTAATTGAATCTTTGCTGGTGTTACAATTCAATGAGCATCAGAGTATTCACATTATTTACCGACATTCATGGGACAAATATAACGCAATACGTTGGACAAGCTTGTGACAGTAATTAAGGATATTGATGAATAGCAAAAATATGTTAGCGACATTTATGAAACGATGCCTGCGTCGCAGCTGCTCTCAGAAAGATAATCGTTCGGATGTATATCACACAAGAGTATTTGATAGTCGCATTCTGCGTCACTGTTCATATACGGAATACAGATTTCATAGCAGTGTAGATTTAGTAATTCTTAATCAGGAATATGTCTCTCTATTAGTTGTTAAATACTAGACGTCTGTGCCAACTCGAAAGATTCTCCTACCATCAGCCGATGTTTACTCTTTAAATTCTGTACGTTAAATCTGATGTTATATGCGTTTCATAGAGAACATGATTCAATTAATGGAAACCTTATGAAATGCAGTCGTATAACCTAGATAAAGTCATAAAAGTTTCGCCGAACTTCCACTCACATTAAATTTTAGCACGTTTATATACACTGCTGGCCACTGTAAATGCAACACCCTGAAGGAAACATGCAAATAACATGAAATTTACAACATGCATTAGCGGAGGTGAGATATGCAAATGATTAGAATTTCAGCGCAGACGCACATCACGCGCGCCTGTGGCGCCACTTCAAAGCGCTATTTAAGGCTTGGAGATTTCGACGATTTCAAGTTCGGCAATTGTGTTTTTCTTGTGGTTTTTTCAAAAAAACGATCAATTATGCCTCGTCGAAAACAGCGATCATCTTTTGATCAAGTATCCGAGTTCTACAGAGGAAGGATAGTGGCCTACCGAGATTGTGGATTATCTTTCAGGGAAATCGGTAGTCGTGTTGGACGAAACCAAACAACTGTAATGAGGATATGTGATCGTTGGATGCAGGAGGGTACGACGGGCCGGCGTGTTCGATCGCATCCACCTAAGCGCACCACTTCACGTGATGACAGGCAAATTGTGCGCATGGCAGTGACGGATCGCTCAGTCACATCACGAACCATAGCACAGCACATGCAGTCTGTAACGCATCATCCAGTGTCTGCGCGTACCATTCGACGCCGTTTACAGCAGAGTGGTCTGTCCGCAAGACGTCCATTGCTTTGTCTACCCTTGACGCAGAACCACAGACGTCTCCGCCGCCAATGGTGCGATGACAGAAGGATGTGGACGGCAGAATGGAATGAAATTGTCTTTACTGACGAGTCACGCTTCTGTCTGCAACACCATGATGGTCGCATTCGAGTCTGGAGACACCGTGAAGAGAGGATGCTGAACAGCTGCGTTATGCACCGCCACACTGGTCCTGCACCGGGTATAATGGTATGGGGCGGTATTGGATATCACTCTCACACACCTCTAGTATGCATTGCCTGTACTTTAAACAGCCAGCGCTACATCTCCGAGGTGTTGGAGCCAGTTGTCCTTCCTTACCTTCAGGGCTTGCCCACAGCCTTATTTCAACAGGATAATGCGCGACCACAAGTGGCACGCATTGTCCAACGGTTCTTCGTCAATCACCAGATTGAATTGCATCCCTGGCCGCCTCGCTCTCCGGATCTTTCGCCGATAGAAAACATGTGGTCCATGGTTGCTCTATGATTGACCCAGATTCCATCCCCAGCTGCCACAGCAGATCAACTTTGGCAACGTGTGGAAGCTGCTTGGTCTGCTGTACCCCAAGAACTCATCCAAAGTGTCTTTGAATCAATGCCGAGGCGTGTGGCAGCTGTGATCTCCAACAATGGCGGCTACTCTGGCTACTAATTTTGGCAGGAACCACACTTCACAGAAGTCTATAAATTTAATCATTTGATACTTGGTCAACATGTTATCTACAAAATAAATTTTGTTGTGATATCTCTTGTCTTTCTTGGTGTTGCAATTTGTGTGGCCAACAGTGTATTTCACTACTTTTTCATTTATATTTGGAGTACTTAAATGTATTTTGATATGCGTTTTATGCATCAATATTACTTTTGGAGAGAAAGGAACTATCGATATCCTCAACTAATGATTAAAACATTTCACACCATGTTTAGAACATTACGCGTAAATCGTTTTACATGCTTGACAAAGTTAACAGCTGAATCAAAGGGATTCTCCAAAAATATTTTCCATATGTAAACGAGTCCACTGGAACTAAAAATTCCACAATTACTGAAATAGTTTTCTCGTATACTTTCCTTTTTATAGTGATGCATTTTTAAATTCGATATTTTTCTCTAAAGAAAATAGAAATTTAGTCTCATTGTGTAAAACATTTTTCAATTCCCTAAACTCGGCGTTTCAGAAAATTGTAAAATACGAGAATGCCTTAAAAAATGAACATTAAACCCTGATGTCATGTGCCACACACTTTCGGTTTCATATTTTTTTCTTTAACGCAAAAACTTTGACAGAACCAAGAAACTCACAAGGAAAGTTTTACCTAAGAAAGCATATTCTGCAGGGATTTTCGTCGTTTTCTGATATTGAAAATAGTACAGATTATTTTGTTGGAAATATGTTCTTAGGGAGCTTGCGAGAGATTTGAAGATATGGAATGTTAATATATTGTATATATTTAATGAATATATTTTTCTTACAGTCGTAAACCCCCTATGGATGGGTTAAAAACTTAACTTTGGATAGTTTGAAAAAGCTCTAAAAAATTACCTTTGGGAAATATCTAAAGTCCTTGTGATGTTCCAATTGAGAGGTTAAACTGCATTTTAGCATATTCCTTTCAACTAATTTTTTCATACGTTATATTTCTTGTTGAAATGTGTTCAACCAACCTTGTGCTCTTCCCTTCTGGGAGGCGAGAGTTAATTCTATAGGGTGCGACAGAATAGATTGCCACATTTCAATGGGTTATACAAACGAACGAAACAATTTATACAATTTTTTTATTCTTTTATTTTTGAAAAGTTTTTATAATCTAGTTTATTTCTACTGGATTTTAAAAATAACATCTCTCAGCTGACGTCCGTTATTTGCGATACACTGCAGAAACTGTTCTCTAAAGTTTTTCCACGACTGTTGTTCATCTCTGGAGAAATGGGAGCAACTTCGTCGCGATGAGCGGACTTACTGACTCATCGCACATTTTCAAGTGTTCTAATGTTCCACGGACGACCATTTGGTTTCCTTGGTAAGACAGACCCACTTGTCACGTTTGAAACCCATCGCAGTATTGTTTTTCGATCAGGAACCGTATCACTTGCATAGCGCGTCCTGAATGTCATCTGTGTAGCGGTCACATAATCGTTATTTTCAAAGAACGCCTCGATAACGAAAACCCGATGTCCACAGGACCAACTCATGGTGTCTACTAAAAACTAGAAAAAAATACGCCCAAACTGTTCCTACCTCCCACTCCATCCTACCCCACCACTCAGTTACCAGTGACCTTCAGAAATGGGAGGGAGGGTCCATTCTGCCCCTTCTTGTATTAAGTCCAGGAAGTACGAAAGGTGGCAGTGGAGATCCAGTTTCTCAAATAGGCATATTAGACAGTAGAGAAGTGAATTAGTCTAAAATCAAGTTTTTAGAGAGCAAGTATGCCACGTTGAGGAAACAGTTAATGAAAAAGAATACGTGGTACGTGGGGTAAAAATTTTTCAGTTAACACGACTTTAATGAGAGGGACATAACCTC
>CAJRAI020000172.1:0-42500 GCA_907164885.2 Dolomedes plantarius | reverse complement strand
ATATATATATATATATATATATATGTATATATATATATATATATATATATGTATATATATGTATATATATATATATATATATATGTATATATATATATATATACATATATATATACATATATATATACATATATATATATATATATATATATATATATATATATATATATATATATATATATATATATATATATATATACATATATATATATATATATATATATATATATATATATATATATATATATATATATATATATATATATATATATATATATATATATATATTTATTGACAAGTATTTTGAGCGGTATAACAGGAAGTATGGTGTTGCGTATCATTTGAATACCAGGCGAATTAACTCCTAAAATAATTTCAGATACAATGGGTCAATCAACACACACACGCACACAAAAAATTACTTCCGGTGGGCGAACCAACAACCCAGAAAGCATTTCCCATCTGTACTGGTTATGTAGGGTAATTTACTAATGAATATAATATATATGAATATAAATAAATAAATAACTATATATATATATATATATATATCTTAAAAAATTATATATTTTTTAATTGGAATCCAACTTGCAATTTTCTGCTTGAACTACAAAGGCCATATTGTATAAGACCCGAAATGTGGTGGTAGTATAAAACGGAACATTTAAATGAAGTTATACAATAAATTTTAATAAGGTAGTTTTAACAATGCATATGGAGTTGTAAATAAGTAAATATTTGCTTGTTTTTTTTCGAGGAAAAGGAAAGTGTTCCTACGGTTATTAAGGATAAACACCATGACTTGCAATGCATAAGAATCCGTGACATAAAATTTTATTATTTTTAATCAAAAGCATTTTCTGATTTTTTTTTCAAATAACCTGCGTCCTTATGTAAAGATCATTACACACGCAAAAATGCCGTTTCTCTTCGCGTAGAATATTTTGAAAAGTTTTTATCTAAATGAAGAATCCCGAAGACCTTTTAAAAAATTAGAACAAAGGAACGCCGTATTCTTTAAATTTGTAGGAGATATTTTTCGAGAAATGTCGTCCTCATTTCTTTATTCAGGGAAATATAGAAAATTTTAATTCCCAGATAAATAAAGTGAAATTACGTATTTGCAGTTGAAGACGCATAAACAGAAGACAATGGCTGTGTTTAATGTGGCTTTGTAAACACTCCAGAGACACGTGGTTTGTGTGTTTTGACTCTGAAAGATTTTTTAATGTTTAAAGCCTAGAGAACTGAAAATGCGTTCCCTGTGAGGATTTCGCGTTGCGGACTTAGTTAACGTTGGAAAAGGCCATTCTATTCTAAAGACAACGGATAATGCAATTTGACACTTAGTGTATATAATTCACATGCATATGAAGAGTACCTGCGAGTTTATTTAAACCACTGTATGGGATAGCTCAGTCTCTGCCAAAAATTTTTAGACTTTTTTTTTTATTTACGCCCTATAAAGCAAGAGAACTATACATTGTAGATCTTTTTTTGAAAGTTTCCAATGGCCAGCAAGATGTCACAATAAAAAAAAGAAAATTGTAACAGACAACAACGAATAAAATGCACATAAAAAATAAGTCCATTAGGTCTTTTGCTTCTCAGTATCTGTCCCATATAGTGGAGGAAGTCCCATTCGGAAAAACATAGTCTCCGATTCATTCATGACCGATTCACAAACGAGGCAGTGTAACCAATTGCTTATTTTTAATCGGGATTATTTAGAGGGAATTTATGCAATTCACGTGAGAGTTTCTTCGATAAATATTTCTTCAACTTAAGAGATCTTGAGAACACATATAAAAATAACCTGCAATTTTAAGTTATGAGTAATGTATTTTTTATTCTGAATAAATTAAATTTTTAGGAGGCCAGAGACAAAATAAATTGTTTAAAGGAGGGAATATCTTTTGGCTTTACACGTTCTATATAAATTTTAGGAAAAAATTGCAAAATCCTATTGGCCTGCCGGTTATTCAGTTGACAGATACAAAAATGCTGTACTGTCTATTGAACACCTATACTTACACTGTATTTAAAACGACATTGAAAATTTCATGACTTATAATGTTGAAACGAATATATATATATATATATATATATATATATATATATATATATATATATATATATATATATATATATATATATATATATATATATATATACAGGTGGTTATCAAAATAATGGAAACATTGAGAAAAATCATGAAAACCTTTATTAATACGGTGCAGAATCACCTTTGTTATGTAATACTATCTGATTCACCTTGGAATTGGATTATACAAGTCATGAATAGTGGATAAAAATATATTCTACCATTTTTCAGTGGAAATCGGGAAAGTTTTTGCAAAGATGCTGTGGTGGATATAGATATCTGGCTCTATCCGCTTATACAGATCACAGTGGTTGGATAATATATGCTTGGGGGGGGGAGGGGATTGTACAGGGCAAGATAATATATTTTACTTCTTTCTCATGCTCTTCAAACCAATATTTGATAAATTTAGCTGTATGTATAGGGGGATTATCATATCGGAGAACGCCATCTCCTGCAAGAAACAATGTTTGCACCATAGGATGGACTAGTGAGCTAAAATTTCGACATAGTCCTTCCCATTCAAATCTCCCTTTTAGGTTACAATAGGGCCTGAGGAAAACCATGAGATGTCATCCAAAATCCTGATAGATCTCCATGATTGACAGTTCAGATGAGACCGCTACAATCTTACCCTTGTGTAGACGTTCTCCAGACATACGCACATCCTGTTACAAGAAACAATATGAACAATGATTCATCGTATCAAATGCCGTTTTTCGACATATTACTCGACCAGAATTTGAACTCGTGACAACTTTGTGAACGATATTTTGTATTGGCATCTTTTACGAGTGGTTTGGGAATAGCTACCTTTCCATAAATGCTTTATTTGTAAAGTTCACTTCTACCTCTGATGATTGATACCGAAACTTGCAGTTGCAGATTAAGTTCTTCGGTCATTTTAGTTGCAGTTGTTTTCTTTTTTCATGTCTCAATCCGCTTCAATACCCTTTCCGCCTCTTTCTCTCATCTATCTCTTTCATCCACTATTCTGTTTGGCAAAGTATGTTTTTCCGTGCCCTCTTTATGCAATCATGACTTTCGATACCATAGCTCGCAAAACACTGATTTGCCTGGGGGTTGCAGTAACAGATACTCCAATTTAAACGCGCTCAAACAATTTGCCCTTTTCGCAAGGTCTGCAAGGTTTGACATTTTACGCTGTCCCCCCCCCCCCCAAAAAAAAAAAAAGCACGATTCCCTTAGCTTCATTACTGCTACTCGACAGTAGAATAATACATAAACTATATTATATAAAAAATACCGGTGGCCAGACTCGTTTTTTAAGGAATACGAAGCACATTCATAAACACCACAGATATTGATAGGTGTTTCACTATTTTGATAATTTCCTATATATATATATATATATATATATATATATATATATATATATATGTATATATATATATATATATATATATATATATATATATATATATATATATATATATATATATGTATGTATATATATATATATATATATATATATATATATATATATATATATATATATATATATATATATATATATACATATATATATATATACATATATATATATATACATATATATATATATATGTATATATATATATGTATATATATATATATATATATATATATATATATATATATATATATATATATATATATATATATATATATATATATATATATATATATATATATATATATATATATACGTATGTCGTAGCTGTATCCTGTCGAGCCCAGCCTGCTCGTTTTGCAGTTATGGTATTATGGATAGAGACCACATTGGACGGTGCATTGCAATCCGTGGAAATTCTGAGACTGATCGGTATTGGTTTGCGAGACTGCGCACGGATAATGACATGTTTTTGTATTATTTTTTTGTATCAGTCATGTACCTTGACATTGGAAATAAAAAAATTACAAATTTAGATACTCTTTAAATTATAATAACTCATAAAACCCGTTTTTACAGGGGATTTTTCGTATATCGTATGAATAATTCAAAGTATTGTTTTAAGGTTATGTTATTATTAATTATAAAAAAACCCTAAAAACTCTATTTACCCCCCTCTATTCTGAAGATGCTATATATATATATATATATATATATATATATATATATATATATATATATATATATATATATATAGCATCTTCAAAATTGAACTTTTAAAAATAATGAAAATTATGGAAATAAGAAGATTGCATTTACAATTTTCAATTGATGCACACTGTAAAATTTTATAATTAAAACTTCATATCAATAACAATATCTGTTATATAGATATATAGCTAAGTAATGTAGGATAATCTAAATTGTTTATAATATAATTTTAAATTGATACATTTTTTTTAATTTAAAGATATGTTTTTAATCCTGTGACGTGATAAGTACCTGATTTTGCCCGTTTTTAGGTCAACTTGAATTTACATCAATCAGAGACAGTTATTCCGAAGAAGCAATACTGTGAATATGTTTAAGGGGGCACAGGATTTTGAAGATCGACGAAATGACTGTAAATACAGTCTAATTCTAAACACAAAAACTTAAATAATATTAGAAAAAGAAATTTTCTTTCTTTATACATATAAATTACATATCTTTAAATGTCACATATAAAAATGGAAATTATAAATGTATAAAAAGTTTTCAAATCAGCAGTTTAGAATTTTATATGATTAACTGGTGATTAAAAATCATAAAGTGCTACGCACGTCATATATTTGAGATATATGCTTACACAAAATAATTAATAGTCAGAATACTCTTATATTATATTTACCTGTAATGTAAAACCATATAATTTGTAATAAATATTATTTAAATTAAAAATTGAGCATAACATTTGAAAACTTCAAAAATTATCACAATCATTTGAATAATTTTCCCACATAAAAAAGTATTCCAGAATTGCACATTTTTCTGGTGTTAAAATGTAGAGTACCATGAAATGTACATATGAGTGTAGTTTTATCAGATTCCTATGGATAGTTTAAAAGAAATTCTGCCCACAAACTCTTATTAGCAGTTAATCATATAAAATTCTAAACTGCTAATTTGAAAATTATTTATAGATTTATAATATCCATTTTTATTTATGACATTTCAAAGATATGTACTTTATATGTAAAAAGAAAGACAATTTCATTTTCTAATATTATTTGAATTTTTGTGGTTAGGATTAGACCATATTTATAGTCATTTCGTCGAGTTTCAAGGTCCTATGCCCCCTTAATAAAAGCTAAATTAATTTGAAATAATAATAAGCCAAATTTTATGTAGCATAAAATAATACACTTTATACTTTTTCATATTACCATGCATGTATATTTCATTAAATAATCCCCAGTTTTATTCCTCATTTGATATGTGGTCATTTAATGGTAAACTTACGGCTATCCTGACCTCTCCATGCACGATATTCATCAATTAGATTATACTTTATCTCAGTTAATACTGTAAAGATGGTTTGCAATCTGCTAAGTTCGACTAAATCCTCATTGGTTATTAAGGATAGAAAAAGTAAACCGTAAGATAGATTTTATCCGTCCACTCTGTAATGCTCTTCTTTTGGGGTATTTATATCTTATTTTCCTTTTTGTTGTAAACATAACGTTTATTACGCTTCAGACATCCAAAGATTATATACTGTACAGTCCGATAACTGTTAAGAGATCATTTTCATTGATTTTACATCATCCTGAAAAAAAAAAAAAGATTGGTGATTATTTTTCTGACGTGGAAAAACTCCGTGATGCTATAATGTTTAATCATCAGTATGCTGGAGGATTGATTTTCATTAAATGTGTCTGAATATATTTTATACATTTTCTAGAGCACATATAAAAAAATTAAATACATTTTTCACCATAGATGAAATATACGTACAATATATTTTTACTATGTTTTTATTAAGCTTTCTTGTTTCTGTGTGTGTTTGTCCAGTACAAATCTTTCAATCTATTTTTAACTAACTTCCCGACTAGCTAGATATTTGAAACTTTTAGAGTAGCTCAGAACACGATGACAATGCATTCTTTTAATACTTTTAGCCATATTTAAGGAGCATTGAATTCATTTTCAGTTAATTTTGTTTTGTAGACTGGTACAGCCATCTATCGACCGGGACGGGAAAGAAAAGTTAAACGCAAGTTAACTTCCAACTAACTTCATTTTCTTTCAAGTTGAAGGGATAATTCACCAAAAAGATTTTTAAAAAGTATTTATTAATACATAGAATCGTCAAGTTTGTATGATTCAACAGAAAATTTAAAAACATGGTATATAAAAAGTTCTTTTTATCTTGTAATTACTACTCTGTTTATGGCAAGGTTTGTACTCTGTTAAGGGCAAATGCCCTAAATCAGTCAAATCTTCATAGAAAATTAGCAAGTGTATGTTATTTTTTTCACGAAATAGTGGCGTTTATTAAATATTGACTTTAGGCTGCAGCGATAGTTTTGGATACCGTTATCTAAGAACTCCTAATTAAAGCTGGCATTCGGTTCCAGAATCTGTGGCTTCGATTCTCCATGGAAATTTGTAGTCGTTCGTAATCGGCTTTAAGCAGTAGGTCTCGGTCTAATTAGTTCTCGTGTAGCAAGAAAGGACTGAAGCGCTTCAAACCAAGCCCAAAACCAAACCCTAATTAAAGCATTAACTTTCTGCAGCTTAGACGGTACAGACGTTCATGTACCATGAACTAAATTAATCTTTAGAATTTTAAAGTAAAAAATGGCAAAGAGATAGAAAACAAAATAAATGAATTGACATCTAATTATATTTTGTTTGTTATTAATTACATTTCTTATTAGGTATTTGTAACGTTCAGTTATTATGTGAACATTTTAAAATACTTTGTAGATGTCATCTTTGTTCCAGATTTCTTTAATTCTTATACATGCTTTAATTAATCTGAGGACAACCTCCCTGGAAGTTTGCATTATTTACCACTTTGCACAAATTAACCAGTCAATAATTGAATTGTTGATTGTAGTTAGTTTTATTTTGTATTCACGCGCATTAAAACTAATCACCAGTGATAGCTTCTTCAATTCCTTTGTAACTGCAGTATGCTATGAAAACAATACACAATAAAAAATTAAATGGCCAGTACGCAAAATTAGTAGAGATTGGGATTTTCTTACGATATTCCAGCTTCCTGAAAAACCTCCATGAATCGAAAACATTTTGGGTGTTGGGATAGCATCATAAATATTCTACGCTGGAAAAGATTATCTCGTAACTTTTTGGAGACTATTTTATTAATAACTTTTCGGAGACGATTTTTTTATTAAAATCCACAATAAATATAAAGAGATTGCAGATAGTTTCTATATAATGAATAATTCATCCTTAGGCAGGGGAGAATTAGGTAGTATTGTCTCAACTGACAATTTACAAATTCTTTACTAGTTTTGAACTTATGAAAAGTTCATCATTGAATCCCGAATTGTGCATATGTGAGTTGACTACATGCAATCAGACCTTATGCTCTTCGACCAAAAAATGAACTATTTATCTTGGACCATTATCTTGAAGGCTTTCCTGAAAGTGAGTAATGTCTTATTTTTCATTAAACTCTTTTTGACTACAACACCAAGTAAAACGACAACACTACGTATTTGAAATAGCTGGAACATTATAGCTACAATTTATAATTATTAGTTCTTTACTGATGTTAAGTTTCAAATTTTGCAGGATGAGGTCATGATTTTACTGCACGTTTCTTTAGAACATTTGATACTTTAAACTGGTTTAATATTCCTGCAGTTTAATAATTAAACAATTGAATAATTGTTTACGCTGTATGAAGGCGTTGTGGCAATTGCGTTGTAGTAATTACGTTGTATGGGTAACTTTCTATGAATTACGTAGTATGAAATACGTTGTATGAATTACTTTCTATGAATTACGTTGTATGAAATATGTTGTATGAATTACGTTGTATTAATTGTTTACGTTGTATATTTAACGATATTATGTTGTATGAAGTTAAGAAATAGTAAAATAATTCTTTGGCTGTTTTTTTTACCTCCATACAACGTAAATAAAGTGAATGTATGTAAAACATTCTGTTAACCTTTAATATATTTATGTATAAATTAATAAAATTATTTATTTTAGATAGTTGTTTTATTTCTCAATTATCTTTCATTCGATTTTAATATCTAGTATTTAAATTCGTTTCAATTGAGAGAATTTATGAAAACAGACTGTGTTAACTATTAAGATATTTATGTAGAAACTATTAAAATTGCGTACTCGAGATAGTTTAATTTCTGAAGCAATTTTTATCGCTTTACGACAACGAAAATTAATAGTTAGCTTCGATAACTAAATAGTTACCAATATACATTTTCACACTTTAGTATATTTTTATATCTTATAAACATTTTCTAGCTGTATAGAATACAGACTAATCTCAGTAGCGTTACAATCTGTTTATATGTGAAACAACAAATTCCCTAGATAATGCTAGGTTATAAATCAGCGTTTTTTATGTTTCCATTATTACTTTGATTATTAATAATTCAGTATTGATATAAGAAATGAGTTTAGTTTATAAAGCCGTATTATATGTGACGCGATAATATACACGTGGTTGCAGCAATTTGGTTTGGTTTGGAGCACTATGGTTAATTTTTTTTCCCTACGAGGGCTAATTAAGGGGACGAGGGACCTTCAACTTCGTTTTTTAAAATTTTCAATATTTTACTCTATATACAAAACTAGCTGAAAACCCGCACTTCGCTACGGAGTACATTCAAAGTAAAAACATCGGTCAATGTATGCAATTATTGCCAATATATATATATAATAAATACAACGATCAATGTATATAATTGATGTAAAATATATATATATTTATAAAAAAATCGTAAGGGATATTTTTATAGACAAAATAATGTAGAAGAAGATATTCAAATTAAATCTAATATAAAGAATACTAAAGAATATAGTACAGTTAATATAGTACAGTTTCTAGAACATTTCTTTTACTGTATTTTAATATTTTTTTGGATAATGTCCAATCGTCTGCCGCATTAGCAAAAAAAAATTATTTTTTGTCTATTTAGTTTTTATGCACGTGACGATAAATTTATTTAAAGTACCAAAAAAAGAAGTCACGTGATCAGCATTTAATAAATTAAATTCTAAAAATTAATCTTTAAAAATTCACCAAATATCAGGAAATGGAGGTAAAGATTCGAAAAAGATTTCATTTTAAAGGAATTTTTATGATCTTTCTTGTGATATAAATTTTATAACCCTCAAATTATTATTTTAAATGCAAACTTTAAAAAAAGTAAAAAAAACAGCTTAAAAATTTAATTTAAAAAATCTAAGAAGAATTTTTCAAAAATCTCTCTTAGTGCACCCCTACACTATAAGAAGAATCGCCATGCAAAATTTCAGTCCTTTAGGTCCAGCGGTTTGGTCTGTGCGTTGTATGTCAGTCAGTCAGTCAGTCAGTGAATGAATGAGTGAGTTACGGAACTGTTTTATATATATAGATGAGAATATTTAACATTCTTTTTTACTTCATTGAAGACAATTAGAATTCACAAATAAGTATTTGGGGACAGAATAAGGCCTGTTTATCAAAAAAATCATAAAAAATTTTGAATTTTTCAAAATGCTCCATGCGCGCTCATTTTCTTCTGATTTCTTCCAAATTTCTCAGGATTATTAATGGAAGGGTTTGCCACAAAATTGTGCATAATTCTTTGAAACCACAAATATTTTTCAAATTTGTAGAGCATGAAATAAAGTAAAAACATGCAAAAACATAAAAGAATAACATGCAGATTGAAGAAAAAATGATTTATCACTTCAGATTCATACTAAAAAAATTCAGTGCATAATTATGTTTATACTTATATGGTAAACTAATATTAAAAAAATTTAAGGACTTTAAACGATATGGAATGCACACATTTTGAATAATGCTAGCATTTTTGAAAAAAAAGTTTTGAAAAACAGACATTATTCTGATAAAAAAAATCATTATTTTGGATTCTAGAGGTCTTCGATGCAGTAAAAAAGAATATCAGTTATTCACATTCTGTATATAGAGTTAAAAATTAAAAATTAAAAAATTCGATGTTGAAGGTCCCTAGTCCCCTTAAACCGGGACCTACTGCTTAAATCTGATTCCGAACGGCTACAAACGTCCATACCAAGAGTGGGATTCGGTAAGAATGCCACACTTTGGTACCGAAAGCAAGCGTACAAGGCATTCGACCATCGTCCGGCTGTATATGCAGCGACTAAAAAAATGGAATAAACACAAATAGCATCTCAAAAATAACCTACATTATAATAAAAAAAACATAGTTCTAAAAATATATTTTTATTAATAAAAATGATTTTTAAAATACAAATAAGATAATAGACAGCCCATTTACTAAGGTTATTTGAGGTTAAATTAAAGTTATTTTATTTAATTTTCGTCAGATTGAATCCATTTCATCATTCATCTCCAAAATAATATGCTGAAAATATTCCTGTTTCTTTATATGTATGTTTTTTTTTCATCGTGAAGAACATGATTTTCGTTGTTAGGGCAGTTTTCATCCACATATCTCCGTGAAATTCCTTGAATCTGGATTTTCAGCATCAAGATATATAAAGTCAAAATATCGAGCAAAGCTGGACGTTGAAAGTGACCTGAGGTCTGCTTTGTCACAGTTACAACCTAATATTCAAAAACTTGTCAAGGTGCCAGCCCTCTCATTAATGTTGTGAAATTGACTGGTATTACATGCCAACCTCACCTAGATCCTTGATTACCTTATACATATTTGATCTGCATTTAATTCTTTAATTTCATATGTCCTAATAATAATATGCTCCAAATTGAGATATGTGTAGTAATATTAATTTTTGTGTATGAAATATCTATTCTATATTTAACCATCTTCAGTTTCAAATTCCAATTGTGCCAGTGGCCTAGCGATGGGTGGGCAAGGGGGTCTATCATGCCCCGTGCGCCACTCTCACAGGGGCGCCAAATGGTCCTTTTCACTAATTCAATATATTATATTACTATATGTTATTACGTCTCTTACTAGTTCGGTTTTAGGTATCCAGGAACGACACGTTTGACTATATCTACCTATTTATACTACCATAATACGATCGTTTACGGTTTCTGTTTTAAGAAAATGTGTGCATTTTGATGAGGCTCTATTAACTTACGAATAAAAACCTCTCTAAGCACTTAGAAGCGGGATGTGAAATAGTCAAATGAATCATGAAGTGTGATAAGATTTAATATTTGGGAGTATTGAATCCATCTTTAATATTACGTAGCAAATATCAAAATTCTCGGATGGTAAAGAGATATATATATATCACGATTGAATAGAAATGATCTTCACTTGTATCATTTTACATTCATTTATTCACATAATTACATGATTAAATTGCATAGTTACATTTATATAACTAATTATACTTACAATGATAAATAAATATTAGTTTTTTTGGCTATATTTTTAACTAATAAAGGAAAATCCGAGATTTTGAGATGTTTTTGAAAGAAAAAATCGCGTAAATCCATATAATCACTGAAATACCCAGGTCTGGCAGCCCTGTGTGTATGGGTTACTAAAGAAATTAATTCTCTAAAGTGGAAATATTATGTGTTTACTGAAACACTAAAAGGTTTCGCTCCATTAACCTTATTATGCTGAATACATAAGAGAAATAGATTTTCTACCTAGTTTCCCCATTCGTTTGTCCGCTGGTCAGCTCCGGAAAACCTGCATCCAATGGACAAATAATCCTTTGTTGATTTAAATGTCTATGGATGTCATGCTAGAGTTAAGTCAGGAAATCCATGGTTGCGTTAAACGAAGAGTAATGGAAAATAAAGAATAGTAAGTTGTAAAGAAGGTGTTCGGAAGCGAATGTTCCCCTTCTCAATAAATATTAAAGGAAAGCATGAAGTAACAGTGAACAGTTTACTATTTACTAATGAAAAATTACTAGTTTTTAAAAACAGTTTCAACGAAAGAGATGGTTTGAATATTTCAAAAAGTGTGATTACTTAAAGAAGGATATTTTAGATATTTGAAAGATACATAACTTTTTTTTGTTGAAATGAATTTTACGTTTTATTTCCTCTTAATGCATTTAAAATGAAAAGCTTAGACCAATAGTCTAAATAGTTTAACCAGTCCGCAAAACTTTCTTGTTTAATGCTCACTCATATCAAAAAGGAAATTAATCTTGATCGTATCATCTTTGTTTGTCTCATCTGATATGAGACTGATTTTACAATGCGTTTCTGCAATTGTTGATGTTTTCATAGAACTTCTGTAAACAAATATAATTATTTAACCTTTCAGAGCAGTTACCAGTTTTTGGAACACCAGGCGTGGTACAAAGTGCAACGTCGCTTTCAACCTTGATTATTTCTCTTGTAATAATTTTTTTTCAAATTGAAAATTTTAATTCTGCGTTTTATGACAAGATATAAAATGTTGATAATATTGACATATATTTATAATTAAAGGCCTAAGAATGCAGATACAATCGCTTATTTCAAAACTGTCCGGTTTATTGAATCTAAGGACAACTTGCGAATTCTTCCTATCAAGTCCCATAACCTAAAAAACAATGCTATTGTCCATCTTCGTGATATGAGGGATACCATGTAATAGCTGCACATTTGATTGACTACATCAACTCCTGCTTTTGTCGTATTGTAATCCAGCATAATCGCTGGTTTACCACGGATAAATCACGACTAACAATGAATGGAAAGGAATACAAGGGTCATAAATTCAGAACTGCATTAGAAAGGGTGTAGTTATAAATGAAAACTGCTTAGAACATTCAAACCTTACATGTAAAAGCAAACCATTCAAAATTACCAAAATGTTTCACTTTGTACACGGCCGCGCCCGCTGAAGGGTTAATCAGTATTTATTTTTAACTCTTTCATACCAGCTGGCATTTGTAAATCAGTATTTGTGGTATGAACCCTGGCTGTTGGCAGGTGTTTTAAAGATGTTTGAATTCGACTTTAAACTGTAGTCACTAATCTGTTTAACTACTTACCAGCAAAAAAAATATATCCAGAATTTTTTTTCAAAAGCATTAATATAGAAAAATGTTTAATAAAGAGTACCTTTGTCTTTCAATGGATAAGTCAGTTTAAAAAACACTTAGAACTAATTAATAGTGCCGAAGAAGGAATTAGTCTAAAGCAGTGTTCCCCTTCCTTTTTATGTTTGCAGGGCACCCCTGAGAACGAGTTAAGAAACTTGTAGCATCCTTGTTAGAATTTTAGTTTTTTTTCTCAATTTTTTAAATGTCAATTTAAAGTGGAATATCTTTCAGGAAAATGTTAAGTTAATAAATACTTACTTCATTGCTGGTTTTATTCATTTATTTAAAAATATAAGTATCAATCACTAATATGGAATATTAATACAATCTCAAAAACAGCTCTACGATTCAGTAAAATATTGCACTACAATAGAAATCGCTAAAAGGTGTTTTGTTCGATTAATGTGAAACTTAAACAATGAAAATAGAGTACAACGGAAAAGAATTCCCCTGATAACATAAAATTTATTCAACAGAATTATCACATACATAAGTGTAAATAGTCTCATATCGAAGCGAGACGTAAACAAATCTATTTTCAAGAAGATGACGAAATTCACGAAGATAAACATTTCCAAAACATTATAAATATGACATTAAAACAGACATTCAATACGCTTAAAGACATTTGAAAACGTTAAATAAGGAAACATTGTAAGTTACAAATCTATGAAGCATAATTGTTGTACAAAACAAGCTACGATTTCTTATCGCTTTGTTAAAGGAAAATAGTATCCACCAGTTTCCATTGTGTATGGAAATCTTCACGTGTCAGGTCTTTGTAGTCGTTATTATTAAAGAGTGGTACTTTACATCAGAAGAGATAACTGTGAAAAACTAAGGCTCTATAGTGTAGATTCTACAAGGGCTTGAAGATTATAAACATTGCAGTTAAATACAAAATAGTTTGGATTTCCCCCTTTACGATCAGAGCAGTAGTGACATAATTAAAACTATTTAGCCTTCAGACTATATAGTTACAGTTGAAAGAATTTGATCTCAAATAAAACTATAAAGTAAACATAGTATCAAGAGACGTTGGAGTACAAATTACCAGCAGTTTCATAGAAAGCTAGTCTGAATATACCCTTTATTATGTTCTTTCACATGTTTTGTTAACCATATTTATTTCTTTCAAAAGTAAGATGTCTTCCAATATTATACATATATATATATCTGTGTATTATATTCCCCATTGCCTTATTTGTTAAACATGTATTCTTTAAAGTACGAAGCTTGTTTCTATAAAACGTTATCTAGAATGTTGGAGCTGTAAATGAAAAACAGTTATTCAGTTGAATGCACTCGAATGCGACCATCGTGGTGTTGCAGACAGAAGCGTGACTCGTCAGTAAAGACAATTTCAGTCCATTCTGCCGTCCGCATCCTTATGTCATCGCACCATTGGCGGCGGAGACGTCTGTGTTTCTGCGTCAAGGGTAGACAAATAAATGGACGTCTTGCGTACAGACCACTCTGCTGTAAACGGCGTCGAATGGTACGCGCAGACACTGGATGATGCGTTACAGACTGCATGTGCTGTGCTATGGTTCATGATGTGACTGAGCGATCCGTCTCTGCCATGCGCAAAATTTGCCTGTCATCACATGAAGTGGTGCGCTGAGGTGGATGCGATCGAACATGCCGGTCCGTCGTACCCTCCTGCATCCAACGATCACATATCCGCATTACAGTTGTTTGGTTTCGTCCAACACGACTACCGATTTCCCTGAAAGATAATCCACAATCTCGGTAGGCCACTATCCTTCCTCTGTCGAACTCGGATACTTGATCAAAAGATGATCGCTGTTTTCGACGAGGCATAATTGATCCTTTTTTTGAAAAACCACAAGAAAAACACAATTGCCGAACTTGAAATCGTCGAAATCTCCAAGCCTTAAATAGCGCTTTGAAGTGGCGCCACAGGCGCGCGTGATGTGCGTCTGCGCTGAAATTCTAATCATTTGCATATCTCATCTCCGCTAATGAATGTTGTAAATTTCATGTTATTTGCATGTGTCCTTCAGGGTGTTGCATTTACAGTGGCCAGCAGTGTATATACAATGCGCTATTTTTTCCTTTACTCAAGTTTAATCAAGAAGACTGTCTACATTCCAACTGGATATATTTTGCAAAAGTTCAATTCACTTAAAATATATTGATGTAGTAGTACAAGTCTAAATTTTTTATAAAGATTTATCTTATATTTCAATGGTACTTATAAAAATAGGATTTTATAGGATAGAGAAGTAATAATTGATTTAACGGTATGCTGGATAAAATTAGCATTCATAATTAATGAACTGACAATCACATTATTCAAATGCGGAAATGAAAGAATCCTTCATCAAAATTCGTCCAACAAAAATCGTTTCATGTTATTAAAGTTAAATCGGCTTAAAATACATTGGTGCAGTGAAAGTCTTAGTTCTTGTTTTTTATGAGGATATAAAGAAAAATGTTTATTCCATATGGTTATACTAACTATTTCTTTACAAATATATTTGAAGCTTACAAATATATTTGAAATTATGGATTGCGTTTTGTATAAATATAAAAATTATATTTTAACAGCACTCTTAAAATTATGATTTTTTTAGGATATTTCTGAAGATATATTAAAAAATGTTGATTTCTCGTGGTTATTATTACGACTAATGCTTATTATTAATAGTTGCAGCTGTAAATTTTGAACTGTATTTTGTAAAAATATCAACCTTATGTTCAAAGAGCAGTCATAACAATATGATTCATGTAGGATATTTTTTGAAGGTATATTAAAAAAATTTAATTTCTCTAAGATAATACTATACCAACTATTGCTTTACATTTAAAGTTGCAGATGTAAATTATGAAGTGTATTTAGTATAAATATCAACCGTATGTTTAAAGAGCAGTCATAGAAATATGATTTACATAAGATATTTTTTGAAGGTATATTAAAAATGTTGATTTCTCATAGATATTATAGCAACTATTACTTTATATTTAAAGTTACAGCTGTAAATTATGAACTGTATTTCGTATAAATATCAACTTTATGTTTAAAGAGAATTCATAAAAATATGATTTATGTAGAATATTTCTTAAGGTATATTAAAATTTTTGATTTCTCATACATATCATAGAAATTATTGATTTACATTTAAAGTTACAGCTGTAAATTATGAACAATATTTCGTATAAATATCAACCATATGTTTAAAGAGCAGTCATAAAAATATGATACATGTAGGATAATTTTGAAGGTATATTAAAAAGTGTTGATATCTCATAGATATTATAGCAACTATTGCTTTACATTTATAGATGCAGCTGTAAATTATGAACTGCATTTCGTAGAAATACCAATCTTATGTTTAAAGAGCAGTCATAAAAATATGATTTATGTAGAATATTCTTTGAAAGTGTATTAAAAAATATTGATTTCTCATAGGTATTATAGCAACTATTGCTTTACATTTATAGATGCAGCTGTAAATTATGAACTGGATTTCGTATAAACACCAATCTTATGTTTAAAGAGCAGTCATAAAAATATGATTTATGTAGAATATTCTTTAAAAGTGTATTAAAAAATGCTGATTTCTCATAGGTATTATAGAAACTATTGCTTTACATGTATAGTTGCAGCTGTAAATTATGAACTGCATTTCGTATAAATACCAATCTTATGTTTAAAGAGCAGTCATAAAAATATGATTTCTATATAATATTCTTTGAAAGTGTATTAAAAAATGTTAATTTCTCATATGTATTACAGAAACTATTGCTTTACATTTATACTTGCAGCTGTAAATTATGAACTGCATTTCGTATAAACACCAATCTTATGTTTAAAGAGCAGTCATAAAAATATAATTTATGTAGAATATTCTTTGAAAGTGTATTAAAAATGTTGATTTCTCATAGGTATTACAGAAACTATTGCTTTACATTTATAGTTGCAGCAATAAATAATGAATTGTATTTCGTATAAATATCAAACTAATGTTTCAAAAGCACTCATAAAAATATGATTGATTTAGTATAAAGAAGTAATTAATTGAATTAACAGTATGCTGGCTAAAAATTAGCCGTCATAATTAATGAACTGACAATCACATTATTCAAATGAGGAAATGAAAGAATCGTCATCAGAACAAGATAAACAAATGAGACCGTCCCGGGATGTAGTGCACAATAATGGCACTACTCAAATAAGCGCGTCAAAATTGTTCCCGGATTTCTAGATTGAAAGCCTGCTGAATAATGCATTATTCATCCCGTTTTCAAGATCATAAAAGCTTCACTGTGAGGAACAGAGTTGTAAAAGATTGATTGAACTGGGGAGGCAAAACCTTTAAACTTTTACTCTAAGGATGACAAGTATCTCGTAACAAAGACAATTTGTAAAATCCGAGTTGCGCTCAAGAGAAAATTCGAAGAGCAAAAATATTTCTTTTTTTTTTCGGGAGAAGTTTTATGACTTTTTAACGAAAATTTAGATTTTATTTTCATCAAAAGAGAGATCTTTCATTTTTAAAGTTATATGCTAAGAGGCGACATAAAATATTTCATTTTTTAAAGTATTTCGATTGTTCCGATAGTTTCACGTATAAAAGAGAAATATGCTGAACAAAAAGAGCAGAATATTTCTTAAGAACTGCTGTATTTAATTTAATGTTACTTTTGAAATGAAGACTAGTCATCTGCTAAACTGCAAATGGATTAAATAAAAATACATGAATAAAGGATTAAATAAAAATACGTAAAATTTCGACTATAATACGCATGCTTGATTTTGCCCAAAATTTTCGGAAATAATTAAAATTCGACTATAATACGCACCCATAACTTTTCAATATTTTATTTTAAAATTGTACAAAAATTTATTAATATAAATAAAATTTGTAATAAAAAGGTATGAAAGCGTCAAATTCGGTAGAAAAAAAACTTAAATTGTTAATGCAAAACAAACAAACAATACTGACAAATTATCAGTCTTAATCACTTTCACTCGAATACAGCTCATCTATTGTTGATGCGTCCATGTCATAATTATTGTTACCGTCGTAATATATATCGTCATCATCATCCTCACTTGACGATACGAACTGTGAGTTCCGTTTGCTTAAAAGGAATACCTTCTTAGTAAACGGGTGGATGAATCATGGAGTGCAGATGCGCTCGCACCCGTGTTGCGACAATGTCTTACAGCTGCTGTACGTCCGTTTATCCAATCTTTAAAACTACGTGTTTTTGTAAGCGAGTATAACGCACCCTCATTTTTGCGGACTAAAATGTGAAAAAAGTGCATATTATAATCGAGACTTAACGTTATACGCATAGTATATATATATATATATATATATATATATATATATATATATATATATATATATATATATATATATATATATATATATATATATATCGGATTGATCGGAAAGTAATGCAGGACTTTAGCTCACCAAAAATTAAGTGTGCAACAGTCCATTAAACTGATTCTGCAATATCAAATTTTATATCTTGTGTAATCTTGAGCTCATTCTCTTTTTTCTCGTACTTCCTTTTTTATATAATTCATTTTCTATTTCCATACAAATTATGTCTCATGATAAAATACATATCCGGCATATCATGCTTTATGAATTTCGGCTTTATGCAAAAGCTAAAGAAGCCACTCGGGAGATTTGTTCAGTACAGTCGAACCCCGCTATAACGAACCTCAAGGGACCAAAGGTTTTGTTCACTTTATCCGGTGGTTCGCTATATCCGAACCGTTAAGAAAAATGCTATAATTCACAAAATGTATAAATCATTAGTTGCAACGTATATTCAACAATGATGTAATAAAAATGATTAAATCTATTAAAATTGATCATTAATAAATTAAATCGATTAAAATCGATTACATTAAATCGACACAATATTATTTAAATTACGTACAATAGGAAAATTGCGGGAGGAAAATTTTCGTTCGCTATATCCGTGAGTTTGTTATATACCAGGTTTGTTATAACGGGGTTCGACTGTATATCCAGATATTATTAGTGAATATCCATTCCAACGATGGTTTATAATGTTTCTAGTGGGAAATTTAAATCTTGAGGACGAGCTAAGTTGTGGGCGGCCAAGGCAAGTTGATGATGATGAATTGAGGGTAATGATTGAGTTAGATCTACGTACCACCAATATGGATGTGTCTGAGAGGCTTCATTATGCACAATAAACAGCAATGGAACATTTGAAGCGAATAAAAAAGTCTTGTCATGCTGATTTATGGGTCGCACATGAACTCTCTACTGAAAACCGTCAGCACCGAGTAGAACTTTGAACTTCCCTGACCACAAGAGGAGAAATAGATCTTTTTTAAAGTCGAATAGTGACTGCTCATGCGAAATTGATCCGTTATGCTAATTTTATACGAAAAAGACAATGGTTGAGCCCAAAAGAGAAGCCTATTCCCACAGCAAAGCCAGGAATGCATCAAAAGAAGGTTTTGCTCTATATATGAGGCAGTGAAAGGCAAAGTGGTTTAAGTCAGTAAGTCAAGTGGTGTAAGTCCAAAGCATTTTACTGCAAAAACTACAAACAATTCCACTATAAATTAAACAAATTATAATTCATAATAATTATTATAATATTGCAAATAATAATTATTTGAAATTCCACTATAAATTGAACATGGAAATTGCATTTTTGCCCTCAAAAAAAAAAAAAAAAAAAAGCTGAAAATGTGACTTACACCACTTTGCCTTTCACCCCCTCATATGGTGGGATATGGAAGATATAGTCTATTATGGACTGTTAGAAAATAACCATGATATTACTTCAGACAACTATTGTCGTCAGTTGGATATTTTGAAAGAAGTTTCAATCACCAAACGACCTGCATTAGTCAATAGATGGGGTCTGATACTTCAGAATGATAATGCTCGATCGAATAGGGCACGAATGACTCGACAGAAGCTTAATGCTTTTGGATAAAAAGTCTTCCTAATCCCCTATACACTCCAGATACAGCACCCTAATATTATTATATTTTTAGATCTCTGAAGCATTTTCTTGGGGGCAAAATTTTAAATAGTAAGCAGGGTGTAGAAACTGCAATAAATGGATATTTTGAGTCAAATCCAAAAGAATTCTTCAAAGCAGGCATTGGAAAGTTGCCTCAGATATGGGCAAATATTATAGAGAATGAGGGATACTATATTAGTGATAAATTGTATACATCAGTAAAGTTTTATTTTCGTTAGAATTTGCCTATCTTAATCGTGCATAACTTTCCGATCGACCCGATAACTTTGAAGTTAATGAAATTTTTCTTTCTAGTTAGTTCAAATCCAAAAAGGGCAATATTTCACCTGTGGAAAAATTTATCTTATCTATATATATAAAACAGTTCCGTAACGGAGTCACTGACTGACATACAACGCACAGACCAAACCGCTGGACCTAAAGGGCTGAAATTTTGCATGGCCATTCTTCTAATAGTGTAGGGTTGCACTAAGAAAGATTTTTAAAAAATTCTTCTTAGATTTTTTTAAATTAAATTTTTAAGCTGTTTTTGTAACTTTTTTTAAGTTTGCATTTAAAATTATAATTTTAGGGTTATAAAATTTATATCGCGAGAATGATCATAAAAATTCCTTTAAAATGAAATATTTTTCGAATCTTTACCTCTATTTTCTGATTTTTGGTGAATTTTTAAAAATTAATTTTTAGAATTTAATTTATTAAATTTTGATCACGTGATTTCTTTTACCGGTACTTTAAATAAATGTATCGTCACGTGCATAACAACTAAATAGACAAAAAAATATTTTTTTTCTTGCTAATGCGGCAGACGATTGGAAATTATTTTGTCTGTAAAAATATCCCTTACGATTTTGTTATAAATATAAATATTTTTTTACATCAATTGTATATATTGATCGTCGTATTTATTATATATATATATATATATATATATATATATATATATATATATATATATATATATATATATATATATATATATATATATATTGGCATTAATTGCATACATTGACCATTGTATTTAATTTCAATGTACTCCGTAGCAAAGTGCGGGTTTTCAGCTAGTTTATCTATATATGTATACTTTATGTTTATTTCACGACATTAGGGGTATGTTCAGGTAAAAAATGATGTGGATATGTAAAAAAAAAATGTGTGGATATGTAAAAATTTTGGTGACTCTTGAGGTCTCTTTATATATTCAATAGTTCCTTATCAGTTATCCATTCTACTTTCGCATTTATTATGTGATTTTTCTCAAATTTTAAACAGCTGTTTTACAATGTTAATTTCCTTTGTAAATCCTTATCTTTTCGGCTATGACAGGGGTGGCCAAACTGCATCTAGCGAGCCACATGTGGCACTTTGACAGTTTCCTTGAGAATCTTCTCCTTTTTTTGTGGCTCATGGTTCAACTATCCGTTTTTCACTAATTTAATACAAGAATACGTTATTGATTTGTTTTAGAATTTTCCCTTTATGAATTGACTTATTTCATATAATTTTCTCTAGATATAATCAACATTTAACTGAATTGTTAAGGCGACTACCTACGTTCGCAGTCAATTTTTTTAACAAGAAGATTTTTTAAAGGATTTTTTTGTCTTTTACGGTAAAATAGCACTTAAAAATTAAAAAATGAACAAAAACTTACCTGTTAATACCATACTTTTTTATAAATTGGTCAGTTTGAAGTAATTTTTAATGAAATTTAGCTAAAACGCCTATCACTGTGCACAAAATTCTAATACTACTATTTTAATTTCCTTCTCACTCATGATACATGACAGTTATATTCAAAATGACCAACAATCTATAAGAAATTTTACAATGCAAAAATAATACAGGCAATTTTATGATCCAATATGAAAATTTTTTCCGATTCGTCATTCTTTTCCTTATAAAAACAGCCCCAAATAAAAAACTATTTATTGTCCATCAATTATTGTATGTCATATCATTGACAATAGCATCTTAACATTTCCTGAAAATTTTATAAAATTATATGCATTATTATTGGAGATATCATGATAATGGTAGAGATTTGTGCTAAAAAACATAATTCTAACAAAAACTAATTTAAAGTTGTTTGTCACTTTAATTTTGTAGCAGACGACGTATTTTAAAATAGCTATAACTCTGCATCTAATTGATGTAAAATAAAAATCAAAACAGTGTTGAAAAGATAAAAGATTGATTTATACGATTCTAAAAAAAGTAATATTGACCAAAACAGTCCAAAATGACATTTTTTACGTAGGCAGTCACATTAAGAACAGCAACAACTTAATATATGCGAGATTTGAATAATGTAAGATTTATTAATCTTTAAAAACATTAATTATTCTAAAAATTAAAAAGGAAATATTAATAAAAACATTGAAAAAAATACTTAAAATTTCTTTCATTTCAAATAAAACCATCAGTTTTTTTTGGCTCCTCTAAGAATGTTGATGTTCCCAGATGGCTCTTAACACTGTTTATCATGGTTACCATTGTTCTATACCTTTTTAAGGAGCCCATAACAGGAAATGCAAAACCGGACATCCGAGAACCGGGTATTCGGGTAAATTATTGAAACCGAAAAGCCGGTTCCAATGGTTGTAGAACAGGGTAGTCGAAAGTTGTAAATATTAGGTTAAAAAACAACATTTAAATGGGGATAAACAGTCTTACCATGCTTCATAATTTATCCCTTTCTAGATCGTTTTAACCCTTTGTCTTAATCGCATCTACAGTATTAACTACTAGATCCACCTCGACAATCTCAGATGTCAATCCTCTCCTGCTGACAAAAGATGTGCCATCGAGAGACATTTGCTTTTAGTTGATTTATTTCATATAAAAATTTCATATAAAAAAAACCTGTTATAAACAACAAAAATATGTTTTATTTTATATTACTTAAAATTAAGTAATCTAGTCTTTAACGAATTTTTAATCTAGCGGCAATTTGAAAATAAAAACATAATGTCTTCAGAAAAAACTCGGTAATGTCAGGTTTAAGAATAAATTTCCCTAAATTATCTCAAATTAAACTAAATTAAAAAGAAATGTATTTTTTCTTCGCGATGTAAACTACATCATAAATAAATGCATTTTTACAATAATACTTAGGACAATTTGTGGTATATGTGTTATTCAAACCTGGGTAAATTTCCGGGCACCCGGTTCTACAAAAATTTGAGAACCAAAACCCGGATGTAAATTCTTACTCATGTTGTACCCTCCCTAACCCATAAAAATGACGAAATATAAACAGGTCCAAAGCTTCTAGATAGGCTAGGAACCTATATATTTTCGACTCTCATTTCTTTTGGGGATACGTAATATTTAATCTAGTGAAAGAGAGAAAGTTTTAACATTCTATAGTTTCATGTTTGTAATATTTCCCTGCCTTTCTATTTAGTATTCCATTTCTTTACATCGAAATTATGTGTTTTCCATGATGACATGCCTTACTGTCTACCATATTTCCTTTACGACAGATTCTACCAATTTCTTATCAGGATTTCTTAAGAAAACGGTTTTATATATGAAAGATAAATCATAAGCCTATGAAATATAATGGGAAAATAAATAAAGTGTATTTTATTTACACAGAAATCGAAAACTTAGAGAGTAATAATTCACTGATGCCATTTCGGAAATAGAAAAACCATCGTGGAATAGCAGGTTATAACTTTTTTGAAACAATTAATCTTTAAATTATGACAAAAAATATTAGCTTAGCCTTTTTTCTCTGACTCAAATCCATTTTTACGGTAAATGAAGCAGAAATGAAATGGTATTAAGGAGCGAAAAGTAGAGGAATGATTAGAGATTATGTTGGGATAAAAAATGTCTTTATAAAAGTGAACAGTGAAATAGACAACTGGTAAGGAACTATCCAATATGTAAACAGAAAAAAGAAATAAAGAAAACACAGGAAGTAATACAGGACTTCAAAAAATACTAAAAAGTAGTATACACACACACACACACACACACACATATATATATATATATATATATATATATATATATATATATATACAGACGGAACCCGTTTTAACGAACTTCAAGGGACCAAAGGATTTGTTCTCTTTATCCGGTGGTTCCCTATATCCGAACGGTGAAGAAGAATTCTAGAGTTCACAAAATTCATAACTCATTAGTTGCAATGTGTATTGAATAATGTGTATTAAAAAATGGTAGAATATATTAAAACTTATTATTAATGTCTTAAATCGACAATAATTGATTACATTGAACTGACATAATAGTAATTAAATTACGTACAATAGGAAAACTTCGGGACAAAATGTTTTCGTTTCTTATATATGTGACTTCGTTATATACCGGGCTCGCTAAAACGGGGTTCAACTGTATATATATATATATATATATATATATATATATATATATATATATATATATATGTCGTATAAAAATGTATAATTAGTACAATTCGAAAAGAACAATTAAATAGAGCATAAATAATGTCTTATACTTTTCCATGATTCTTTATGAAAATGTACGAATACCAATTTCTAACACAATAAATTTCACACCATAATTGTCCGTAATAAGTTAAACAGTAATTGTACCTATTATTAAAAGTCGTAATTACGGACATCTGTAACTCTAACATTGTTAGATTTATACTGATGCTACTCTTAAGGAAAGTATTTGTCCATTTCAGGCTGTTACAAAACATTGTCAACCTTATCTACAATGGATAGAAACCCTATAAAACCTACGTACATAACTTATGATACTGCAATTCATAAAGAAATTATTCTCTTATTTTACTGCCCTGATGGACTATGTGCGCAGTTTTGTTTTTTTGACCAAATGCAGTAACACATTTCAGCTTCAGTTTCCATTACGTGGATTATAGCAGACAATAATTTTGGGGTCTTTTGTTTTATTCAATAAAATTCGGAGTGACAAAAAAATTGTAGAAATTTAAAAAATCGATATCCCTTCCCTTTTATTGGTGGAATAATTGTGAAAAAAATTTGCCACGTTACGCTGTTGTATAACCATATATATAGACGATTTCTTTGTACAGGGTGCATCAGAATGGACTCCTACATTTCTGAAGGTCACTGGTAAGGCAGTATTTAGGGTATGTCGGTGTCGGAGGTGATAGCAGTTTAGGCGGATATTCTAGTTGTCAGTGAACACCACGAGTTGGTCCGGTGAACATGGGCTTATCTTTATCGAGGTCTTTAAAAATGACGCTTCTGTAACAGATACACAGAGGTCATTTAGGACTCTTTTCGGGCTCCATGCGGTGGATGCCGTTTATGATTTAGAAAAAAAAAATTCCTACGATGATTTTCTTACGAGAGAGCAAGTGGGTTTGCATCCCCAAATAAACCATGTGGGCATCCTCGGAACTATAGAACACCTCAAAATGTGCAAAGAGTTCGTGATTCCACTCTCCTTGAGGAAGTTGCGGTCATTCCCCCCAGGGATGACCAAGAGTGTGATAGAAAACTTTAGAGAACGGACTCTGCAGTGCTTCGCAAAAACATTTGCAGCATCGAAATGGTGTTATTTTCGAAATCTAGGGGGAAAACCAGACAATAATTAATTTTCGAAAGTATAAAGGTTTTTTCTGACTTTTTTTATTACCGTATAAAATAGGGGAGTCAATTCTCTCCCAACCTTAATATGAATGAATCGTCTAAATCAGCGATGCATATTAAATTATTCCGAATATTTTTCATATTGTTGAAGTTTTTTTCTCGGAATATAAATTTTAGTAATGCATTCGTATCTAAGGAATTCAGTTCATGCTTTTAGTCATTTCCTTAAACAATTTCTGCATTTCCATCTTTCTTTGGTAAAATTTGGTCACTGTTCGAAGTCTATTTAAAGGTGTCAGCCATTCTCTTTGCTGTAATTAATCATTTTTGTATTACTTAGAATATAACAAATAACTCATAATATTAATCAATAATATCGCAAAAGGGAAAAACAAAGAGCTATCAAAATTCAAATTTACGTACCATGTCACGATTATTGTTATAATTGCCCTTCGACCACTCTTTTATATATATAGGCTTGATTACTCTCTGATTTTTCCTGGTAGGAAAAATAAAGATAAATTTATATAAATTTATCTTTATAAAATAAAATAAAATAAATATTTATCTTTAAATTAAATAAAAATAAATTTTATTTCATTTTAGTTTATTAAATCAGTTGTAAATACGTACGTATTAAATATTCATACCTAAATAATACATAAATCATAAAGAACACATTAACAATAGAAAGCAAAAGTGTTTATTCCTAAATCTTAGTCAATATGAAATACGAAAATCCTTAAAACACATAAATGAAATAAAATGATAAGCTCTGTAGGGGGTGAGGGGGGGGCGAGAATTTTATATGTCTCTCATTTATCAATGTCATCCCTGAGCAATATTTCCAATATTTCGAGCCAGAGACTTATGAATTAATATCCAGAGAAAGGTTTCTCGCCAAAATTTCGAAAGCCACCGAAGAATCTTCGACTTGAATCTTCAATCAATAATGACTTTTCCTTTTTGATACGCGTCCGTTTGATAGAGATATTATCTTTGAAGCCATACGGAGGGAGAAATTTTCCGAAGTTTCTACAGAAAAATGATATGTCTTGAACGTGATGCATTGTAATGAACAATGTGGAAAGGGAGAATAGTTTCATCGTGCCTTTATATCATTGGATATTAAGATTTTATTTTTAATAAGAGTGGTTTGGGGAAAAGTGATCGATATACAATTATTTATTTATTTATTTATTTTACTTTTAAAGGTTGTAGACTGATTTGGTTAATTAAAATAAATATTTATATCAATTTTAAGCTAACATCAAATACCAATTCAAAATGTATTTTTCTAAGAATGCGATTTTGCACGTAAGAAATTGTTAATATATTTTATGTATAAACAAATTTTGAAATGAACATAAAATATATTGAAAGATAATCCGTATCATTGACGTAGTTTTAATTCTTTCTTTATAATTACTTCTGTTATGTGATTACGGATAAATCTTATTTCCTATTTGTGGATTCGATATGTCTTTTTTTTATATGAAATACTGTTTGTAATTTTTTAAAGTCAACTATATGTTAGAAAAATGTTTGAAAATTGGTATGACTAATAGATTAATTTCCTTTTTGCAGTTTTTAATAAATTACAGATTTAAAAAAAAATATTTTTTATGTATTAAAGCAATATTCTCGGTTAAACTACCACTATGTTGCAAGTTTTTAGGCCTACACTATTTTTTTTAACTTTTGTTTTTATATGACCAGGTCGGTAAGTCAATATGCTTGCTTAGAAGACAATAAGTTATTATGCCTAGTTTACATTCGTTTGATTTTTCTGAAATTCATAGTCACACTCTTCAGTCTATTTCAGTATATTATTTTTGGTGTCCTTTTTTGTTGATTATTTGTGACAGTATTACAGTGTTTTACAACCAAATATATATTCGAGCTTCGCAGTTGGAATTAAACGCTTAACCAGAATTATACCTGAAACCTTAAAATAATTGCTTAACCCTTTGAGGGGCGCCGTTTGCACAATGCAAACGCCTAAATCTAATCCTTTTTTAACTTCCATTGAATGTATTCCAGTTAAATGAGCAGAAAATGGCTAGTGCTGCCATCTATTATCAGTTTAAAGAAGTAAAAACATTTTGCAACCATTAAGTGGAAAAATTTTCAATTTTCTTTTGGTTAAAAAAATAGGGGAGAAAATCTGCACCGTGCAAACGATAGAGGTTGTTGCCCTTGACAGGGTTAAAAGTAAAAAATTTTTGCAAATGTGTTTTAGCAATACCAATTAAAAAATTAAATGATGCAAATGCGATTGGCTCTTCTGCATTCAATTTCAGTGTTGAAATGCAAATGCTTTTAAAGCAATTTTTAATAAAAGTGATGCTCATTGATTTCGTTTAGTTACTAGTAAGTATTATCATGTCAGATCTGACTAATGTGTTATAGGAATATTTAGCTATTTACTCCACTTGCTTATTCACAGGGCAACTGTTTACAATACTTCTCGACAACGTTGGGATAGTAAGAAAAAAATAAATTATTGTTTTTCTTTTCTCAATATTGTGTATTAAATGTAAATATTTTCTTTTTCTTCTGTGGAGAGACTAAATAGTTTATCACGATTACTCTAATCTTGCTTTCTGATATTATAGTAGCTTTATTTTTAATCTGGATTTCGGATTAAAATCCGATATTCGAATTAAAATCTGGATATTCGTTGCATCTATTTTCTGTTTCTTGTATGTAGAGACTAAAAGGTTTATCACTATTCCTCTGATCTTGTTTTCTGTTTTTTTTAGTTGATGTACTTTTAATTCGGAGTTTAAACACAAATGACCCTCGAGGTTCCTGTAACCGCTAGAGGACACGTCGTTAGGTGGCAGATCGGGGAATACCTCAACTGAAATTTCCATTGGGTGGTAGAAGGGAAATAAAATAAATTCCCCGGACCAACACGTAGAAGTCCAACCTCTTTCAAAGCAATGGCACACATCTTTTATGGATGGTGCAAATTCTTATTCTTTTCTTTTATCTTATTTTTTCTTTTTTTTCCTGTACTATCACTAGACACGACAGCAATTACAATCAACACAAATAATACACTGTCCATTCCTATATTATTTCTTAAAAACTTGTCACTGTTTTAAAACTTATTTTTTTATATTCTTTTTAATTTTTTATCTTTCCACATCCACATAGAGTAAACAATGGATGGAAAATTCCTGTACGGGAAGTCGATGGGCGAATGTAATTTAGAAATGGGAAAAAAAAAAAACTTCAAGGCAATAAATTTCCATTTTGAGATAAATTTCGGAAACATAAAAAATTTAGAATTATTTAGATTTGATTTAGAATTATGTTATGTAGCCAGTATGATTTTGATATCTGATTGCGAAGTGAAAACATGAGAATAAACCACAAATGAATGCTGTCAGCTTGGTCAACCTTTAAAAAGTTGTGACAAATACGCGAATTTTTACAGCTCATCTTATTCATTTGTCAGTCCATTTTAACGCTATTTTTAAGAAAAGTTCAAACCAGTTAGACAAATATTTCGGTTGACACATCATAGCCTGAATTCCGATTTTAACGATTCATAACTTCCTATAGAGTAGTGCTCAAAGGGTCAGTGAAGGAAAATTTATTTTGTTTTTTCTTGGTTGAGAAATATTATCATCTTTATTCCCATTTTCTAATCACCTGATTATTACCATGATAGGTTAGTTTTACTGTGGGTAAAACCATGAAAATTACATAAATATTTCTTAAGCAGTAACTTTCCTATAAACTACACTGCTGGACACCCAAATTTCAACACCAAGAAAGATAAGAGATATCAAAACAAAATTTATTTTGTAGATAACATGTTGACCAAGTATCAAATGATTAAATTTATAGACTTCTGTGAAGTGTGGTTCCTGCCAAAATCAGTAGCCAGATTAGACGCCATTGTTGGAGATCACCGCTGCCACACGCCTCGGCATTGATTCAAAGAGACTTTGGATGAGTTCTTGGGGTACAGCAGACCAAGCAGCTTCCACACGTTGTCAAAGTTGATCTGCTGTGGCAGCTGGGGATGGAATCTGGGTCAATCGTAGAGCAACCATGGACCACATGTTTTCTATCAGCGAAAGATTCGGAGAGCGAGGCGGCCAGGGAAGCAATTCAATCTGGCGATTGACGAAGAACCGTTGGACAATGCATGCCACGTGTGGTCGCGCATTATCCTGTTGAAATATGGCTGTGGGCAAGCCCTGAAGGTAAGGAAGGACAACTGACTCCAACACCTCGGAGATGTAGCGCTGGCTGTTTAAAGTACCGGCAATGCGTACTAGAGGTGTGCGAGAGTGATATCCAATACCGCCCCATACCATAATACCTGATGCAGGACCAGTGTGGCGGTGCATAACGCAGCTGTTCAGCATCCTCTCTTCACGGTGTCTCCAGACTCGAATGGGACCATCGTGGTGTTGCAGACTCGTGGTGTTGCGTGAATCGTCAGTAAAGACAATTTCATTCCATTCTGCCGTCCACATCCTTCTGTCATCGCACCATTGGCGGCGGAGACGTCTGTGGTTCTGCGTCAAGGGTAGACAAAGCAATGGACGTCTTGCGGACAGACCACTCTGCTCTAAACGGCGTCGAATGGTACGCGCAGACACTGGATGATGCGTTACAGACTGCATGTGCTATGGTTCGTGATGTGACTGAGCGATCCATCACTGCCTTGCTCACAATTTGCCTGTCATCACGTGAAGTGGTGCGCTGAGGTGGATGCGATCGAACATGCTGGTCCGTCGTACCCTCCTGCATCCAACGATCACATATCCGCATTACAGTTGTTTGGATTCGTCCAACACGACTACCGATTTCCCTGAAAGATAATCCATAATCTCGGTAGGCCACTATCCTTCCTCTGTCGAACTCGGATACTTGATCAAAAGATGATCGCTGTTTTCGACGAGGCATAATTGATCCTTTTTTGAAAAACCACAAGAAAAACACAATTGCCGAACTTGAAATCGTCGAAATCTACAAGCCTTAAATAGCGCTTTGAAGTGGCGCCACAGGCGCGCGTGATGTGCGTCTGCGCTGAAATTCTAATCATTTGCATATCTCACCTCCGCTAATGCATGTTGTAAATTTCATGTTATTTGCATGTTTCCTTCAGGGTTTTGCATTTACAGTGGCCAGCAGTGTATTTGGCTCACATTTTGTTTATATAGGGCTAAATAGAATGGACTCTCCCATTTCAAAGGGTTTAAAAAAAAGAACGAAACAATTTACAGACAAAATCTTTATATTTTTGAAAAGTACTAACAATTGAGTTTTTTTCCACAAGGTTTAAAAAAAATCACTCGGGTGGAGGCCGTTATTTGCGATGCACTTCTGAAGCCGTTCTCTAAACTTTTTCATCACTTTGCTGGCAATCTCTTGGGAAATAAATGTCTTTCTCAGGAATTGCTGACTCACGGGCTCGTTAAACATTTTCAGGGGATGTAACGTTCCAAGGGCGACCACTTGGTTTCCTTGTTAATGCAGACCCACTTGTCCTCAAGTTTGAAACTGATCGCAGGATTGTTTTTCGATCACGAACGGCATTAGTTGCATAGCGAGTCCTAAATACCCTCTGTGTCGCGGTCATAGAATCGTTGTTTTTAACCTTTCAGCAGGAGCTCCAATTTTTGGAACACGAGCAGGCGCGCATGGCACAAAGTGGAACATCTGTTTCAACCTTAATTATTCCTATTGTAATAAACTTTATCTTTTGAAATTGAAAATTATTATTCTGAGTTTTATGACAAGATATAAAATGTTGATAATATTGAGCTATATTTATAATTAAAGGCCAAAGAATGCAGATACTATAGCCTTATTTCAAAACTGTCCGGTTTTTTGGATCTTGTTTTTTGGACTTGCTAATGGATTCCTATTATGCCCCCAAACCTAAAAAAACAATGATATTGTCCATCTTCGTGATATGCGGGATACCGTGTAATAGCTGCACATTGGATCGACTCCATCAACTCCTGCTTTTGTATTGTAATCCAGTATAATCGTCAGTTTACCACTGTTAAATCACGACTAACAAATGATTGGAAAGGAATACATGGGTCAGAAAATCAGAACTGCATTAAAAGGGGTGGGGCTATAAATAAAAACTGCTTGGAACATTGTAAGGTATACACAAGATTCGATACACAAGAATAGAACTTTTGAGTGAATGAATTAAAGAAGCTGCTTGAGATATGCTAATTTCGGCATACGCACTTGGTATAAATACCAAGCAGCTTTATTAACACAGAGGTTGAAAAAGGTTTTGTTAAGGTTGATAGATAAGCGAGAGGGAGCTACGAGTTAGGCAGCTCCATGTGTTTACCGGCGCTTGTGCTTAGCAGGCCCAAAGTTTAAGTGGCAGTACTGCTGGTTTAACTCTCTGCTGGTTTGTGAGTATTGAAAAATATATTGTTCTTGAAAGCTGTATTTATATATTCCGTAGAAGTAGTACTTATGCTTATTGCTGTAAAAGCAAATTCTATATGTGCAACGAATTCAATAAACATTGTTTCACGTATAAACTGTGTTTGTATCAAATTCAAATAGAGTGCCACTTTAAATTATATACACCCAAGTCTGGGTAGTAGTGAGCTATTTTCTCTACAACATTCAAACCTTATATGTAAAAACAAACCATTCGAAATTACGAAAATGTTGTACTTTGTACACGGGCGTGCCAGCTGAAGTATTAAAGAACTCTTCGATATCGAAATGGCGGTGTCCGCCGGTCGAACTTATGGTGTCTACTAACAACTACAAAAAATTCCCTCGAATTTTACCACCTCCCGTGTGGCTCTAAACCTCACCACTTGCTTTCCAGTGACCTTCCGAAGTGTGAGAGTCCATTCTGCTGTACCCTCTAGGTCGACAAACGCAGATAACTCGTTAAATTGAGAAAAACGATTTCTAGAGAGCCCCTAGAGTAATCATATTTATGAGTAGATATTTTTGAGACGGTATGGATACCAATCACCGATACGTTTTAAAAACAACTATTTTCTGGACTTGAAATTCACCGGTTAAAAGAATTATGTTACTTTTATTCTTAATTTCATGGTTCAGCAAATATCACATAAATTTAATTCGCTTTGCAGCACAAGCAATCATAGAGTGAGAATTAAAATTTCTATTCTATCTTACACTTTCAAAGCATTAAAAAACTGCAATTTAAAAAAAGAAAAGAGTAACATAATGCGTTGGAAATTCAGAACTCGAAGAATGAAGAAATTATTATGTACACAAACATTCATTTTTACTTTTATTGACTGAAAAGAAAACGTAAGTGTTTAACATTTAGTTCAATGAAGTTTCATAAAACAAGCAATAAAAAACAATTAAAGTAAAATGTTTCACATTATTTTTACAACGAAAGAATATTTTTATTATTTTTTTTTAAAATCGAGATTATCTGTGCTTGAATATGCATGAATAATCAGAAAAATTGAAAATTTTCTAGAACAAAAATAACTTTCTCTCGTGAAATAGATTGTTTTCTTTTGCTGAATACTACCTTTTTTCTAAAACGCAGATTAATATATTTTTTCCTTATTTTCGATTTTTTTCCGAATAAAGTATAAACAAATGTCTATCTACTAAATATTAATTATAGTGTATCTTGAGTGTCGCAGAGTTTCGCGACATCGTGAAAGCGCACAAAGAAATAGGTATAGAAGGCAAGTTAATTGGAAGATATGATGGTAAATAATAGTGAAGAGCAATTTTAGGCTATAAACGAATCGCTGAAAAAAGACTTAGAACGCAAAAGAGGGAAGAAAATAGAAGGAGATATATAAAAGTCTTGCAAGTCAGGGAGGCAGAATTTATTGAGGGTTGTGGTGAGGAAATTCACCACAGGTTCCTTTTGTACTTTAATTCTTGTCTGCAATTAATACTCTAACTGTATCTTTAATAGTAATTTTAATTTCCCATTTAAAAATTGGTATCTCAGGAAATCCTCTGATTCCTTGGTTTAAAATTCTGCAATGTTGATACCAGCCCTGTAATCGTGTGTGGTCTGTGAATTCTGCTGACACATCTCACCTAAGTTTAGGCTATTTGTGATGTTCACATCTGGTCAGCTCTACCCTGTAATTATCAGCCATAAAAGTATCCTGATTCTATTGAGGGCTCTTTTAATGGTAAGCAGTGCCTTTATGCCCGTTTCCTGTTTAAAACCCCACCAGCCAGCATGTCGGGTTTCCTTGAATAAACGGTTTCCCCCCTACTGTGTGGGAACTGTGCAGTTTTAAGTAAAACCCTCAGTATTTGCTTTCTTAAGTTTCCGTGGGAACGTGGTGTCATTCCTGGCGGTCGCATATTCGCGAATTCTCTACGTAAAAGTGGCGCGCAATTTCATAATGAACGGTGATTCGTTGATTCCGTCCAATGAGAATGTCCTCCAACTCTAGGTTGTCTTTTGGCATAATTTATCGCTATTATTTTTTCCCGTTCTCACTGTTTGTGGCGTAAGTAAGCCAATTTGCTTTATTCCCGCTAGCGTTGGCGTAATTCCGTATTTCTTGGCAACCCCTACTCCTCTCTTCAGAGTTTGAAAAAAAAGATAGTACGTACTTAGAGATTTTTCTTAGCCACAGTTGGTGGTATTCCTTTGTAAGTTTTTAGGTCCCCAAAAGCCCTGGTCTTTTGACCATGGGTGAGGGGAGCTACCGTCTTCTTTATGATTTTTGATTCTATGTGAGAGCACAAGCTCATGTTTAAATTATTATGCTTCCGACGTCAGACCTGAATTGTCACGCTTAGAGTACAGTTAGTATGAGCTTCCTGATGTATTTTTTGAGCTTGACTACAAGCGATGTATAGCTACTTTCATTTTTTTAGCCTAGAGAACAATTTGTAATGATTTGAACTATGTTTAGTAAAAATAAAATTTTGATCTAATTTTATCCAGCCCAGTTTGTCACTTATTTCTGAGAAGCATTAATTTTTTATCCACCAAGAGATAGCAGCAATCGAACTATTGTTATTGCGGCACAACGAATAAAGGCATGCTATTGCCTATGCATACTACGATTATCTGAGGTTGCAGTGTATTCCGGTATTCATCATTCCTTCCTTTAAATAGGAAGCTATTTAAGTATCTAATTCAGATCTTCAGGCCATCAACTTCATCTTCTTCAATTTAGTGCTGTATTAGGGTCCCGCTGTGTACTGAACTATATCTTCATGCTACGAAGCAGACTTTGATTTCCTAATGACAAAAATAGTGCCGAACATTTATTAGTGTTACAGAACAATTCCTTATTAGAAGGGTCATAAAAGTGGACCTCACAAGAAGAGGATACCCATCCGTGGGAACAACGAAATAGCGGTCAGGAAGAGAGATACGCCCCTTAACTAGGAATGGTCACCAAAGAAGCAATAATTAAAAACCCAAGCGAATGATGGTGTGTGGATGTTGTGAAAAGGGACTGGAGACACCAATGAAATTTCATTGGTGGGGCGGGGACGAAGAATTAAGTAATGGAAGACATTTTGAGTAAAAGAAAAAAAGAGGCTGCACGACATATAGACTGAGACTTGACGGTTGATAGAGATGGATTGAGAAGATAGAGATAGAGTTGACATAGATGGAAACGAAGTAGCCCATATAGAAAAATATTGAACACGATACTTCTGCCAGATGAATGAGCTTCAATTCGAGACGAGGCACCAGAAATCAAGTTAAGCCCTGCGGTCCTACCTGTGAGATGTGAAAGAACACGATACTACCGACAGATGAATGAGCGTCAACCGGAGACGAGACCCCAGTGATCAACCAAGCCCTGCGATCCCACTATTGAGATGTCTAAGAATAAGATGCTACTGCCAGAGGTATGATGTCAACAGTGCCCGACGTATCATCAAACGGAGGTATTGTCTGTTATTTCCCAATTTGTCGTAAGCCATGCTACCTTGTCCTAAGTAATGAATGATAATGTGGATATTGATAGATGTTGCAGTAACGCGAAATATTGATCAAGTATATATAGGACGATAGTGCGCGCCAAGTAGTAGAGATGACAATTATTAATTAAGTGTGTAAAGTATATGTATTACAAGAATAAGTAGTAAGTAATTGAATTCGCAAAATCGATTTAAAGTGTAATGATTATTTTGATTATGAGTGTATACATATAGTATGTGTAGAGGAAGGATGAAATATTTAGTAATATTGTAGTGTATTATTTATGTGTGTTAATATTCAATAAATTAATTTGTCAATATAAACCAGAGTTATTTCCATTATTTGGGAAGCACATCAATGTACTAACCACAATCTTTCAGCAATGAATTTAAAATCATAATCATCTTTAATAATAAATATAATTAATAATATAATAACTCCCAATCTTTAATTAACATAATCAACTTTCACTGCCACATTGAGCAAACAAGAGAATTTGATTTTCACTTTAATCGTTAAGGTGTATTCAAGGGAAACTCATAAGGGGGTTCAGTGAAAAGTTATAGAGAATAGCTCACTTCTACCCGTACTTGGGTGTATATAATTTGAAGTGGCACTCTAAATGAATTTGATACAAACACAGTTTATACATGAAACAATGTTTATTGAATTCGTTGCACATATAGAATTTGCTTTTACAGCAATAAGCATACGTACTACTTGTACGGAATATATATTAGCATTCAATAAAAATACACTTTGCCATACTCACAAACCAGCAGAGAGTCAAACCAGCTGTTCTGCCACGTAAACCTTGGGCCCCCTAAGCACTAGCGCCGGTTAACACCTGGAGCTGCTTACCTCGTAGCTCCCTCTCGCTTATTTATCAACTTTAATAACCTTTTTACTTAATCAAGCTGCTTGGTATTTATACCAAGCGCGTATACCGAAATTAGCATATCTCAAGCAGCTTCTTTAATTCATTCACTCAAAAGTTCGATTCTTGTGAATCGAATCTTATGTATACCTTACACTGGCCTCCCTCGAAACAAAAAATTAGGTAACTGAGGTCTGAACGGCTTCAGTTAAGTAATTGAAAACGCGTGCTGGTCTGAATTTTTCCATAATCAAGCTGCTTGGTATTTATACCAAGCGCGTATGCCGAAATTAGCATATCTCAGGCAGCTTCTTTAATTCATTCACTCAAAAGTTCGATTCTTGTGAATCGAATCTTATGTATACCTTACAAAGTTAAGCGAAGTTCAGTTGAAACTATTGGGTGAACAGTTATATATACACTACTCTACAAAAATGGACCGGAAAGTAAAATGTGATGGTATCAGGGAAAGTTTGTACGCTTTAGTAGCGAGATGGTACCCCTCGTGCTTCAATTACACTAGCAATTCTTCTGGGCATACTTTCGATACACAGCTATGGGTATTTGTGTCCATTCCTGCAGCAGGAATGTCGCCACATCAGCTGGAAATTTCAGACGTGGTTCTCTGGTCCGTAAGCGTAGCTCTAACTCGTCCTACAATTGTTCTATGGGTTTAGGTCGAATGACTCTGAGTAGGCCAGGGAACACTTTTACATCCATATCTTGATATCACTGCCTGACAGAGGCTGCAACACGACTTGAAGCGATGTAGTCCTGGAACTAACATTCGTCCGTTACTTAAAATTGCCAGAGCGTAGGAAGAACATGCTGGTTCAAAGTGTTCATGTAGGCATCAGCACTCAATTTACCAGGGACTGCATGCAAAAGTCCCAGGCTATACCATGAAAAATACCCCCAAACAAGTACGCCACCACCAACACTTAACTTGGGAGTTGAAACGATGCACTCGGGTAACAGACGTTCACCTGGCATTCGCCAAACCCAAGCACGCCCATCCGACTGCAGGAGCCTGTAGCGTAAGGGCTCGTACACACGATACGGATTCGGTTTTATAACAACCGAATCGGTAGCAGGTGTCGTTCGATTTTGTCTACCGAAACCGTATAGAGGGAACCGTCGAGGGGCCGTTTCGGTTGCCATTGGCGTACAGAAATGAGAGGGGGAGTACTCACGATTCGGTTGTTTTGAAGGAAACATACATGAGTGCCGAACTACACTGGAATGATTGCAAAGATGTTCTGTGCGGACGGGAAAACCGTATTCGGTAAAAGAAAAACCGAATCGTGTGAACACAGCTTTCGGCTGACACCGAAACGATTATAAAATCGAAACCGTATCGTGTGTACGAGGCCTAGCTCGTCGTTTCATGAAACAATTTTCCAGTGGTCCACAGTCCAGTTGCGACGTTGCAAACACCAAGCGAATCTGCCGGCTTTGTTGGATGGGGTGATGTCTGGTTTGTGTGGACCGGATGTTGCACCGTAACATACGGTGGCTGTTGAGACTCACTGATGATGATTTGGAGTGGTTTCTTGCGATTCTTACGAACCGCACGCTTTAGGACACGCCGATCCTGTTCGGTCAGTTTACGGGGACGACCAACGTGTGCATTTCGTAACCCAACTCCCGTAGTCACTTCTTCACATCACCAACAATTGACCGTGGCTGTGATAATGTGATAATTCTACCTCAATTTCCGCGAATTGACTTGCCACTAATGAGACAACCAACTATAAGGGCCTGTTCACATATGAGTCCGTTGCGTAGCGTTAAGGAAAAGATGACGTTGAGACAAAAATAAACCAATCATAGGCGTTAAAAATTTCATTGCTAATCGTTTGGAGGCCTATGATTGGTTTATTTTCGTCTCAACGTCATCTTTTCCTTAAAGCAACGCAACAGACTCCTATGTGAACAGGCCCTAACACCTCTTTCAAAGTCGCTAAGTTCCTTTCATTTATACACATTTTGTCGCAATTTCACACAGAACTAACTACGTTAACACTTCGCGTATCATGTTTAACCTTAACAGGTCACGTTCGAGAACTGGATTTGCATAAAATCCGACATGCAGTCGGATTTTATGTAAATCCGATGGCGTCCGGTCCAGTATTGTAGGGTAGGGTATATAAATTTATAAATTCAATCTTAGAGATTTACAAGATGTGTAAAATATATTAACAAGTTTTATGTCGAAAATATTATAAGGAATAGTATTGGTTATGTGATACAATATCTATATATTTTGTTATACGTAAAATAGAAGATTTATTAAGTATTGGTTGTACAAATGATCGTTGAAAGTTTAATTAAAAAGTGAAAATAAATAATTTAAACTCCTGGACCTAATCTTATTTCTTATGTAATTCTAACAAAATTACTCAGCAGTAAGACTCGTAAACGCTAATATGGATTTTTGCTGAACAAGAAATCTCTATGCATAAAGTTTATTAAACAAACAATAAGATCCTGAATTTAAAAATCGCTGTTTAAAACCAAAACTATATTTCTACATTGATATGAATTGTAAAGTTAAAAGAATTGTAAAGTAACATGAATTGTAAAGTAGGAAAGTATTTGTTAAAAATTTTAGCAAATAAAATATAGATCTGTAAGGAATTTTTTTTCCATTTTCATTAACTTTAAAGAGAATATTTTTTGTTCTTCAATTTTAGGATTTATGTATTGGTTGGATACATCATAACTTTCCTAAATCCGAAAGGAATATTTTTCGAATCTTACCTAGGATTTTTTCTGACAGGACATATAAATTTCTTTCCTTTATAAGAATGTCAGAAAATTTAAGTTTCCATGATAGGTTGAAAATTCGAAATACAACAATATTTACTTTATGATATAAATAAAGTTTTCAGACACCATCGATGTCTTATGAATTATACACACACACATGCATATATATATATATATATATATATATATATATATATATATATATATATATATATATATATATATATATATATATATATATGTATATATATATATGTATATATATGTATATATATATATATGTATATATATATGTATATATATATATATATATATATGTATATATATATGTATATATATATATATATATATATATATATATATATATATATATATTATATATATATATGTATATATATATATATATATATATTGTATATATATATATATATATATATATATATATATATATATATATATATATATATATATATATATATATGCATGTAAAATAAACATAAAATCTTATACACTTAAAGACTAATGCAGTTTATATCTTTTCCAAAATATATTTTTACGAAACAAAGAATAAACATTTTCTTTACTGTATGTCAGCATTATTTTTTAATAATTGAAGGATACGTACAAAAAATTGTTTAGTTATTTCATTCCTTGGAAAATAATGCGCATCTTAATGGAGTCTCGGCTGAGAAGTAATCATACTACAGTAACTTTAACTGCGACCATAAAGCCATTCTGAAAAGCACAGAGCACGTAAAATATTTTGTAACGGCGGATTCCTCCCTGTTAGTGAATCACGTTCCGGTACTTCCTTTTACAAGAAAAAATATCACGTTGGTTTTCTTCTGTGTGTTTTAAAATTATTGCTGAAATAAAAATGAATTAATCACAGCGATGGGAAAGATGGAAAAAATACTGTCAGGAAGTACTTTCAGATGAGTTATTTTGTTATTGCGGATCAGTACTTTTGTATAATATAGTAAAATAATATTTTTTAGATATATATATATATATATATATATATATATATATATATATATATATACATATATATACATATATATATATATATACATATATATATATATACATATATATATATATATATACATATACATATATATATATATATATATATATATATATATATATATATATATATATATATATATATACATATATATATATATATATATATATATATATATATATATATACATATATATACATATATATACACATATATATACATATATATAAATATACATATATATATATATATATATATATATATATATATATATATATATATATATATATATATATATATATATATATATATATATATATATATATATATATATATATATATATATATATATATATATATATATATATATATATATATATATATATATATATATTTATATATTTATGTATATATATTTATTTATTTATTTATATACACACATATTTATGTAGGACAGTATGTACTTTAATGAACGCTAAATTACGCATGTAAAAGTACATATATGTAAAAGTACGAAAATTTTCTTAAGTTAAATCTTCTACTTAACCATTCGCAATGAATATAAATTCAAGTATAAAAGAGATATTTGAAGAGAAAAGTGCATTTAGTGGTTAAGTATGTATTTCTAAAATAATAAAATCTGGAATTGAAACATGATATGATGTGCAATGATTCTAACTTCATTAAACGTATTAATGTTGCCACACAGGATTTTCACTTACCTTTGAGGGTAAGTAAACCGAAGTGTTTCCTAGCAAATATGGCGAATTTCATGCTTAGTTAACTGTAACATCATTTCATTAATGGCCTAAACTCCCAGGTTACAGCAGTCACGTTTTATTTCGGTATGTGGTGATCTTTAGCTAATCAGTGTACGTGTTTCTTAATCATTAAAGAGTTAATTTATAAATATATACTAGAATATGTTAGTCATTGAGGCTGAAACCGATTTACTGAAACCATATCAATGTACAGTTTACTTTGTGTCTGAACTAATATTTCACCAAATATGATAATAGTCATTATGCTATGCAATGTTATGATTAAAATCAAAAGCCTCCAATTTAAGGTATTAATAATGAAGTTATTTATATTTCTTTCTGAATGTTTCACTATATATATATATATATATATATATATATATATATATATATATATATATATATATATATATATATATATATATATATATATATATATATATATATATATATATCTATGATATGGGGAGAAAGGGCCGCCGGTCATTGCAAAGAAGAATGCCGCAACCCCACATCACAGTCAACTCTGTAGACACTGGATTACTGGAATTTTAGTCTGGTCGAAAAGAAATGTCGTCGACACAAGATTTCTCGAATTACATTTTTATTTAAATCGACTACCGCTCCGTCGGTATGAATGCAGCAAGTGGAAGTACAGGAATTCGTTCTAGTTTTGGACGTCAAGATTTATATAAACTTCAACCCATCACGTGATTAAAGGGTGTGTCTTAATAGTTGATTGGTTTGAAGTTGTTGTTGATGTGCAGAACTGATTTAAATTTGTACTGACGCCGCGCCGCGTCTCTTTACTTAAAAAAACACAGCCATCTTGAATGATTTTGCCGAAGGCTGTAATAATGGAATTTAACGCGAAGGCCCAAAGGGAATTAAATAACTTAAGGGATTAAAAAAGGGGTATGTAATTTTGAATAGTAAAGTGAGGAATTAATAGTTTTTAACTGTTAAGAGTGTTGAATTAAGAAATTACTAGTTTTTTAATATATATATACATATAAGTAATATATCCATTACATCTCGTTCTTAAAATGCAACCTGGAAAGGAAAACTAGCTCAAATTTACATGGCTGGAGCTAGACTCAGTCTGAAAGGAATTAAAATTTTGAAGCAGTCGTGTCGAATAGTTTTATTAGAGCGATAGTAACATCTGTCCATCTCAGACGACAGCTCGGAGCGAAGTGTAATATCACCTTTCAACCTTACTCGCTAGAAGTGATGGACATGTGCCTGTTATTTTGATGTGTCAGCGGAATTTGGGGCTGGCGATGTGAACCCACGCCTTT
>CAJRAI020000171.1:5000-28469 GCA_907164885.2 Dolomedes plantarius | reverse complement strand
CTTGTATTCGAGATGCGTCTAGCGTTACCAGTTATGTGTTACCAACAATCAAGTTTTCATCAAAATACGTCACATGATATGTGAACGACATTAAATTTAAGAAAAAAACAAGTTTCAGGTAGTCTCTTCTAACGAAACTAGCGCAGATTATTAACGTAGGATTACTTATCGTTGCTTACCTCTTTTGTATGTATGTATGTATATATATGTTACATGTATATATATATACAGTGGACGCTCGTTAATTCGAACTCGGTTAATTCGAACTTTCGGTTAATTCGAACTAATCCAAAGGCCCCAAAAAACTTCTATTGGAGTTAATGTTAAAAATATCTCATTAATTCGAACTAAATTTTTATCACTTCGGTTAATTCGAACTAAAAATTTGACAAAAAAAAATTCTTTTTCCTCGTTTAATAGAGAAAATACACACTGTATTTATTATTTTGTGTGTCAAAATTTAATTTCTTTTCTGTGTAAAGAGGCACATGCCTGTATTCCTAGACTATTGCATGTCCGCTAAACGTTAGTAGCTATTGTTCCTTCTTATTAATTCTAAACGGAAAAAGCAATTTTCCTTTATTCGGATCGATTTTCTTAGAATTTCAGAAAAACTAGTCTTTACTATAGATTCTAGGGAGCTGCGTCAGGTATAACTGCAGTGCAGACAAGTTAATGTGGTCTAGTTTTTCTTCCTCATTGTGTGGTGTGAACGTGTAAAAATTCAGGATGTCTACACGTGGAAAGTACAAAACCCTAACTCTGAAGACAAAGGTAGAAATTTTAAAGAAAGTAGAGAATGGCGAATGTAAAACAAAGTTAGAAGCTGACTACAGAACTAAAAAAAATGCCTTGTCAACTAATTTGAAAAACAAGGAGTCAAGGAGGAAAGAAACGCATGCTAGAGGAAGGAAACGCATGGGAAATGCGTCCCAAGAAGTTCTAGAAAAAGCTCTACTGCTATGGTTCCAGGATGTTAGATCTCGAAATTTTCCGATAAATGGACCCCTAGTGCTGACGAAGGCTGATGAATAGGCAATTCGAATGGGTATTGAAGATTTTAAATGCAGTGATGGATGGCTTTCTCAATTTAAGTCAAGCCACAATATTTCTTATCAAACTGTATGTGGCCAAAGCTCTGGTGTAATCGAAGACGTAGGAAATTTCGGTAGGAGACGTAATTTCGGTAGGAAACTGCCAGGGCTTTTCTCTACTTACCTGCCGAAAGATATTTCTAATGCGGCCATAATGGTCAAAGCCATAATGGACTCTATTATAACTCCGAAAACATTTATTCAGATGGAACCTTCCTCTGAAAATGAATTGAAATGTTCACTTCAAATCGAGAAACTGAATGAACAGCTGTAGGCATCACAAACAGAACTAAACGTCCATTTTACAGTTTTTCCCCAAAGTGTAATTCATATTTTTAATTAAAGTTTACTTTATACTGCATATCTTCTGCTTCATTTTATGATTAATGTAAGTCTGTATTGCTTTTTAATATGTTTAACTTTAGATAACATAGTATAATATATTTTCTGGGGTTATAGATACTAGGAGAGTTTCTTCTTCAGTGATACACATTTAAAGTTATATATTTTCTCTTAACATCGGATAATTCGAACTTCGGATAATTCGAACTTTTTTCTGAGAACCTTCGAGTTCGAATTAACGCGCGTCCACTGTATATATATATATATATATATATATATATATATATATATATATATATATATATATATATGTCAAATTTTGGCGCATTTGGTACTTTTCTGTTTAACTCTTTACTGTTTGCCCAAGCGATACAGACTGGGTTTGGCACGCTGCCAAAATTATAACTCGCGACGCAGAACATCTTGAATTTTCCTTTCCGGAGGACCGTTATGAAAGATCCGTAATCCTACTTTAAAAAGGTACAAACCAACCAATATTTTTACGAAAAATAAAAGATTGAAATTAAAAAAATTATGACACTGGAAATTTCGTTTTTAAATCAACAAAAAATATATGTTGCATTTTGAAGTTCACACTTTATGAAGACTAATTCAACATGTTATTTAGTACTCAAACATTATTTAGTAGGAAATTAAAACTAATGTTACTGAACCAAATATTAAAATTCAACCTCCCCGAATAATAAATTTGGTGTTGAGTAATTTTTGCTATGGAAGATGATAAGAATATTTTATTTGAAAAGCAAAGGCAAGACATTTTTTGGTGTGTATCCTTAATGAAATTTAAAAAACAAATTAGCTCAAATACCTTTATCATGCACCTTTTTGTAAATGCTCCATATCACATATTGAAATTTGAACTTACGTTGTTGCATTTATTAATGTCCTAGCCTAATTTATTCCTGATCATGTTCATGTATGCTAGCGGGCTGAAGGTCACGGCTCCGGTTTATAAAGACACCACAAGTGTTGGAGTCCGATTGAGCCAGGTGCCACCTCCATTTTGACAGACCACCCTCTCAGGAGCGTTATCTAGGGGATCGTACCCTCTCCCATCCTCTCAGACCTCATAGAGGGACTTTCCGTTCTAAGGTTGAACGTATCCCTATCTGGCCTAGACACGGGAGTATTGAATGACCCTTATCGAAATTGGATCCAAGCCCCTCGGCATGGAAAACCGACGCGCCTACCACTCGGCTACCTCGAGTCGAGAATTTGAACTATAATCGATATCATGCAACGGATAAGTTATTGACTTAAGAATGGAGTTAACATATAATATAGGAATTAATTTCACAATGAGGATAGTCCAGTTGGTAAAATACATTAGTCGGGGTCAGCAATGGCGGTTCAACACCTGGACCTAGCGAATATTCGTTAAAGAGGCACCAGATGGAAAGATTTAGAGTAGACATAATTATGGTAAGTATTAGTTGCAGACGAAACATTCAGAAAATACGGGAAAAAATAATTAAGCGGACAGTAGACGTTGAGATTTAACTTTTTTATTTTACATTATATCTATATGAAATTTTAATCCTGAATATAGTTTAATATTTGCACTATGAACGACATAAAAAATTTTTCTAGATTATTTATGAAAAAATATTTTACTTAAAAATCAAAAAAAAAAAAATTTAATAAAATTTTAAAATGTCCCTTGCTTTAAAATTGTCCCCTTTTTTATAATAATTTTACTTTTTATTTATTTATTATACCATAATGAAACATTCTGTGCGTTGAATTAGAAATATCTCAATATTTTATTTTATAAAAGAAGTAAAACCGATTAATGGATGAATTTTTTTTGAAAAATTTCACTTCTTTGTATATAAACAGTCACTTTTTATAAGTTACTCTTCTTTAAAACAAAAAAGCTTGCACTCATTTATTAATGTATGTATAAAGATAATGTATGGTAAATATCGTGTAATTTGAAGCAAAAATATGGCGCGTATCACATTTTAAATTTGCGTTATCGAGAAAAATTTCGTTTTGAGAAAATTGCATACAAAGTGAAAGTTAAAGGGCAAAAGTGAATTGTTTATAAACATATAAATGCTAATAACTTCGTTAAAAATTATCGGATTTTGATGCGGATTTTTGCATTTGGTACATTTTGATTTGTAGAACAATATACTATTAAAAACAAAAATTCGAAGCAATTGGTCAATTTTTGCCGATTTCAACGTACACAGTCTCCATAATGGGGAAAGATTAAATAAGTTGAACACCCTGAAAAAAGGAAATTCAAAATATGAGAGTTCCTTTCTTGACTAGTAGCTTGTTTGGTACAAACTGACCCTCGAGGTTACGAAATAAAAATCAGGTAGTCTTTTCTAACGAAACTATCGTGGGTTATTAACGTAGTATTACTTATCGTTTGATTACCCCTCTCTCTCTCTTTCTTTTTTTACTCATTTTGCTACTTTTATGTTTAACTGTTTACTGTCCGACCGCAGTACGAAGAACCACGGTTGGCATAGTGCCAAGACGATTCTATTCACGCTGTAGGTAAGGCGGCTGAGGAAGAAGGGGGAAAAGTCCCCTATTCTCTCGACATTCTTTAGAATCGGTTACTAACTGCGCTTGCTTGCTCTTTCATCGTCTGTTATTTTGATTATTATATTAAAATTACTGGATCCTTTACCCAACACAATTGCTCGGAATAAGCCGTTCCGTAGTGATTGTAAACGAATAATACACAATGTGATTAAATTGTGTGATAAAGAAGCACCAGAAGGAAATGTTATTGTTCCACTTTCGCAATCCCTAAGAGAGCTAGTGAAATGACCGGGATATCAATGTCCAGTGTAAAAAGAATACGCAGAGAAGCAAAGGGTGAAGAAACTCCAAAATTTGAATCTCCGAGGAAACGTCAGAAAAAAAGAACCACCGAAAACGTAGCTTTAGATAATTTAGATTGTGATGTAATCCGAAAATATCCACTCCTATAAAACTCCTATTTTTTAAATAGATTTGCTTCTTTCTTTCAATTATTCTGAAATTATTATTCACATATTCGATCAAAAATAAAGTTTTAAAAAATAACTTTAAAATTGCGGACAAAAATGCAGTCTTAAATACATTCCGTATTTCATAAACAAACACATCCGAAAATATGACGTTTTCCCCCTATTTTCTAAGTAGACTAGCTTTTCTCGCGCATGCGTAACCGCTTCCAGGGACCTTGCTTCCGTGGTGGGACTGTATTGCTACTGGGTTTGGCGCGCTGCCAAAATTATAAATCGCGACGCAGGACAATTTTTTTTTTCTTTCCAGAGGACCGTTATTGAGGAACGTAATCCTGCATTACCGCGGGCGAATTGTGTACAAAGTGTTGGCAAAGCGTCGACCAAACTTTCGCTATGATAAATGATCAAGAAATGTAAGTTTGTATTTAATTGAAAATTTCCATTAAATTGTACATCTATTTCTGTTACATTTGCCTATTAAAGAATCGAAAAATATTTTAAAGTTACAAAAAAAAAACTACAAATTATGATTTTTTATTTAATTATAATAACTTTCTGCATTTAAAGTAATTTGCGAGCTGAATATCTTACAGAAAAAGCAAATTTTGTCACAATGATGGGGTTCTAATGGAGAACTTAATAAGCGGTCGTGAATCTTGTTTTTTAATTTAAGAATATTGGGAATTTTTCGTTGTGAGTTTCTCGATTTTATGTAATACTAGCTGAAAACCCGCGCTTCGCTACGGAGTACATTCAAATTAAATACAACGGTCAACGTATGCAATTTAAGCCAAAAAATAAATATATATATTTATAATAAATGCGATGATCCATGTATACAATTGATGTAAAATATCTATCTATCTATCTATATATATATATATATATATATATTTTAAAAAATCGTAAGGGATATGCATTTTTTTGGATAACATCCAATCGTCTGCTGCATTAGAAAGAGAAAAAAATATTTTTTTGTCAATTTAGTTGTTACGCAAGTGACGATAAATATATTGAAAGTACGAGAAAAAAGAAATCACGTGATCAGCATTTAATAAATTAAATTCTAAAAATTTATCTTTAAAAATTCGCCAAAAATCAGGAAATGGAGGTAAAAATTCGAAAAAAATTTCATTTTGAAGGAATTTTTATGATCTTTCTCGTGATATAAATTTTATAATCCTCAATGTATTATTTTAAATGCAAACGTAAAAAAAGTTTAAAAAACAGCTTAAAAATTTAATTTAAAAAAATGTAAGAAGAATGTTTGAAAAATCTTTCTTAGTGCACCCCTACACTATTAGAAGAATCGCCATGCAAAATTTCAGCCCTTTAGGTCCAGCGGTTTGGTCTGTGCGTTGTATGTCAGTCAGTCAGTCAGTCAGTGAATCAATGAGTCAATTACGAAACTGTTTTATATATATAGATTAATTATTCAAAAAATAGTATTCGCAAAAATATACCATTTCAAACCGTATTCTGTCATTTGATGGCTAATTATTTTTCATCTTTGGAACTCAGATCTTAATTTCAAACCGTAAAAGACTTCCAGAAATTTTTCTGCAATGAATCACACCGAAATGTCTCTGATTTTCCTTTACTCTTAAGTTTTAAAATACTTTTTTCAAGCTTCATACAAAGTATTACACCATTTATCCAACATATCACATACTGCGGTAAGTTTATGGGTTTCAAGAACTGTTATGAACTTATATTTGTTTTCTTCCCGAAAATGCTTATTAAACTTGGATTACTTAGATCAATAATTAATTACTTTATGCCGAAACGAGGGATAAAAATTTAATCTCGTTCAGTAGTAGGTGGAGAGAGATTTTTATCTATCAAGAAATAATAAGTTTCTCATATTTTGCATTTACAGTGCCTCTAAAAATTCGCACCAGTAATCTGGAAAGAGTAGCTGCTCACGTTATCTTCGCGAAATATTTAATGCGGAAATGCAAATGTGTAAAACTACAGGAATTTTGCATGGGAGCTTTGCTGAAGAAAATCTGGTGTTTTTAATATTCCCTGCGTTTCTATTTCATTATGTGATGCGATTTCATTTAGCATACGGTGATATTTAAATTGATCATGCTAGTAAATATTTGTTTAAAATAAGCAAACAAGAGGGATTTTCACGCGCAAGTAGATTTCGCTGGCATTTATCTCGTTGCGTCTCGAAATATCTTTATTTATTCAAGTGAAGAAAGGCGCGGCTAACTCGCTAAAATAAGATATGGTTATTAATTAGTAATATTTGTTCCTGTGTGGCACAAAAATCACAAAAATACTATACGTATCCATATATAAATAATATAAGTATAGAGAAATATTTCAAATAAATATAGGCATTATATACACTTAATAAATAAATAAATAAATATATATATAAATATATATATATATATATATATATATATATATATATATATATATATATATATATATATATATATATATATATATAACTATATATACAGGGCCGCCCAGAAGGGGGGGGGGAAACTGGGGCACTTTGCCCCAGGCCCCCAACTGCCGGAGGGGCCCCAAAATAATTTGAAAAAAAATTATTTATTAGATTTCCTCCGAAAGAAAAATCTGAAACTGGTACCGTACTTCAAAATTCAAAATAATCTTCTGAAAAAAGAGCCCCCCCCCCCAAAAATAAAAAAATTATTCGATTAATCAGATTTCTTGGGGCCCCCAACAGAAGTTTTCCCCAGAAGTTATACAGAAGTATATATATATATATATATATATGTATGTATATATATAAATATATATGTATATACCTACACACACACACACACACACACACATATATATATATATATATATATATAACTATATATACAGGGCCGCCCAGAAGGGGGGGGGGCAACTGGGGCACTTTGCCCCAGGCCCCCAACTGCCGGAGGGGCCCCAAAATAATTTGAAAAAAATTATTTATTAGATTTCCTCCGAAAGAAAAATCTGAAACTGGTACCGTACTTCAAAATTCAAAATAATCTTCTGAAAAAAGAGCCCCCCCCCAAAAATAAAAAAATTATTCGATTAATCAGATTTCTTGGGGCCCCCAACAGAAGTTTTCCCCAGAAGTTATACAGAAGTATATATATATATATATATATATATGTATGTATATATATAAATATATATGTATATACCTACACACACACACACACACACACACATATATATATATATATATATATATATATATATATATATATATATATATATATATATATATATATATATATAACTATATATACAGGGCCGCCCAGAAGGGGGGGCAACTGGGGCACTTTGCCCCAGGCCCCCAACTGCCGGAGGGGCCCCAAAATAATTTGAAAAAAATTATTTATTAGATTTCCTCCGAAAGAAAAATCTGAAACTGGTACCGTACTTCAAAATTCAAAATAATCTTCTGAAAAAAGAGCCCCCCCAAAAAATAAAAAAATTATTCGATTAATCAGATTTCTTGGGGCCCCCAACAGAAGTTTTCCCCAGAAGTTATACAGAAGTATATATATATATATATATATATATGTATGTATATATATAAATATATATGTATATACCTACACACACACACACACATATATATATATATATATTTGATCAATAGGAATGTTATATGGGTGAGTCAACATTTCAAACTGGTGTCACCTCAATTATGACCGAACATCCCATCTGGAGGGTTCTACTTTCCCTTATCATTCTAATCGGGATGGACTTTTCGGCCTAGACACGAAGGCATTTAATGGCACTCGTTGGGAACTGAATCATTTTCCTCTGAAGCCAAACGCTATGTGGGTCAGAGGAATCAGGCCCGTAGATCTAATACACGATATTGTAATAAGTTTAACTACAGAGGGATGAAAAGTCCCAATTTTTCAGCTGTAAGTATCCCGTACCACTTTCCAGAACTGCTCGTTAAGTCTTCCCTTTTATTCTGATATCTGAATTACCAGAGTCCTACCCTCACATTAAATATAAGAACCTCGAAAACCTCTCACTAGCAATTCTGAAGAAGTTTTGTTGGTTCGAGTTGTCTTTAAATTGTTTAAGAAAGGGTGAATAACTCTACATTCCTGCTTATTTCGCCTTCAGCGGTAAAATGTGCTAATGATTTCTTTTTATAAAGTAGTGTGAAGCCCAGCATGAATATAACTTGTAATTTTTCCGAAACGCTGTGCGTCAGTTTATTTCATCATGCACCTCCTGTTGCTACTTCTGATAAATGAAAGAAAGGAACGTACGTTTATTTTTCGTTATTCCGTTCCACTCTTGACTTAATTACGAATTTTCAAGTACAATATTCTTTAAAAATACTCTTATGTTTAGTCTTTTTGAGGAACACGCCATTCAACCAGACAAACAGGATAAATGAATTATGCACATCGGATAAGAAATAAAAATTTAGACAATTCGTTGTCTAGAGGTTAGTAAAAAAAAGCAACTTCAAATAGATACTGAGCATGCAGTAGATTGCTTTTGTTTCGTATTTATTGGCCACTTATAACACATTTCATTGCAATTTTTACATTTTCATTAATTTTGTTTGCATTAGTCATTGCATATATATATATATATATATATATATATATATACCCAACAAACACAAAGTCATCGGGCCGGGGTCGGAAGGTTCCGGCCAGCCGATTTCACCACTGCCGGGCCGGCGCATTAGGTCAGTATCGTTTCCGTCACGGCTGTGTCCTCTCGCCCGCGACTACCCCGTCGACTTCTGGGCCGCTTCCGGTAGGAATCGAGCCATCGTTCATCCGACTGCGAACCGTTAGGCAGCCGCGATTAAGCCATCGATGCGGACAGATAGCCGGAGCGTAACCGGAGGTTGACGGGCCGGTTACGGGAGCAATAATTGGTGTCGACATACCGTCATCTACCCATCTCGTAAACAGCAATGTGCCGTAGGTCCGGGTATCATGCCAGCATTCTACCAGAATCGGACCGCCGGCAGTTTTTCAAAGTTTTTCGTAGGACCCTTTCGTTTATATGCTTATTTATTTCATTGACGATTAACCTCTGATATCAACCCTTTCACTTTTTTTATTATTATTTTTTTGCCTTCATATTTCTAGTATTCAGTTTTGCCTTATGTATTTTTAGGTATTGCCAAATACTGATCTTTGTTATTACCTAAAAATTTGCATATGAATCATTAGTTTACTTGTTAGAACAAAACCTCATTTCGTATTAAGATACATTTACCCAAATTTGAAATTTAAGATAACATTAATACCAACCATTAAAGCTAAATCATCTTTCCATTCGATCTAAGGTTCCAGTTTGTTTTTTTTTAATTTAGAATGAGATTATAGTATGTAAAACAGTACTACTTTAATAATTAACCCAAAAAATTTGTACTTCCCCAGTATAAAATTTATTAACATAATTTGATATATTTATCTTTCAAACCTGAGTAATGTGTAGTGTGTATGATGAAACCCATCTTTGTGAGCTTGTGAAAACTTGCTCAGAATTTATTTAAATTATTTTTTGGTGTAGAGTTAATAAATGCAGACACACATGTTTTTAAATACAGAAAAGAGCTGGTTTAAAGTAAAAATAGTTTATTTAGAAAGTACATAGCACATTTACACAATTTTTTTCTATATTTTCTACAAAACAGGATCCTTTTGCTGTACCTCTGGCTCCATCTTTACAGCATCTAGGGAAAAAAAAAGAAAGAGAAAATCAGTTCATAAATTTATGTGAAAGGAAAATGACTCCCATCCCCAGATATAATTTATGAATCAAAAGAATTTATTTAAATTATTTTTTGATGTAGAGTTAGTAAATGCTCTGCAGATAAGAAAATTATTTTTTGCATAGTTTTGTACATTAAAGGGTAATTTATTGTTGTAAAAATAGTTGATTGTTGAAAGTAGTTGAAAAAATTCATTGTTGATAAAGTAGAATTAAATAAATCCAATTAGGAAATATAAATTCTGAGACAGGGGTTTAAAAAAACTTGATATAAAACAGCACCCAACACATGAGTGCAGTTTTAAATCTGTTGTCATTTTATTGATAACTACTTCCAAGAAGTAAATTCCTACCACATTTTTTTTTTGTAAAACCAATTACATACTGTGAAAACTACATCATGTAAAAAATATTTACTTGATTAAATAAATATACTAATAGAAAATAGTTATAAAATATTTGTAAAGAGTATTCCCCTTTTCACTAAATTTCTCTCTGTACAGTAGAAAATCCAACCATGTCGATTAATTTGTTATTATATATATAAATAAAATAGGGTAGATTGCCTTGATAAGAGTACAATAATCAGTTTTTAATGTTGAGCATAATTTCAGCTCAACATTGAAAGCTGAATCAGAGACTTGTCTAGAATGACACCAAAATTTCCTCTTCACTATTGACAATAATGCTGTTGAAAGTAGAGAAACACAAGAATAAAGATTGAATGCTAAGTAAAACATTAGCATACAAAATCTTAAAACTTCTAAATTTGATTACAACATGCCATACAGAGCATTAATACAGATGCTGGGTCAGATTTAGAAATTAAAGATTTTATATAGTATTCAATCTTCATTCTTGTGTTTCTTTACTTTCAATGTGAGAGTGATTCTCGATAGTGAAGAGAAAATTTTGTTGTCATTCTAAACAAGTCTCTCAGTCAGCTTTCAATTATTGTACTCTATCAAGGCATTCTAATCTATTTTATTTATATCTGTAATAACTAATCATTTAATTGACAGGATTGAATGTCGTACTGTACTCAGAAATTTAGTGAAAAGAGTGAATACTCTTTAACTAATCTATTACTATAATAATGAATAAAGTAAACATTTATTATATGATGTAGCTTTCACAGTAATTGGTTTTACAAAAATTGTGGTTGAAAGTAATTTGGGATACTAAATTCTGCATAGTATTTTAATAGAGCATATCTTTTGTTACTAAATTGTCAAATTATGGTGGAGATCTGTGTATAAAGTATTTTTTATTTGCGAGCAGCTGTTATTAGGGATAACCACAGTAAAAAAATATTCAAAATATACTATTTAGATTCAGTAATTACTAAACAATTGTTATGATATATTGTTTGATTAGTCTAGGTTAATTTGAAAAATGAGGTGGGTAATATTGACTAGCTGTCAATGTTGAGTGAAATGGCATAGATTATATTATAAAGCGTGAAAAAACACTTAGACTTTTTGAACCAAGCTTCTAACCCAAATTTAAGTTTTTTAAAAAATATTTTGCTAATGAGAGTATTTTCACAGATCTTAACAATGGAATAGAAAACCTGTATAGTCAACAAATTCATGGATAAACGATTCAGTTCTAAAAGCAAAAATCCTGGTTTCTGTATACTGTTGTAACATGATTATTATAAAAGTATACAGAAACCAGGCCTTTTGCTTTTAGGGCTGCATCTTTTATCCATGACTTAGTTGACCATACAGGTGTTATGTTCGATTCTTTAGATCCATGAAAATATTTTCAATTTTAAAAGTTTTATTAAATTTTTTTTAAATTTCTGGTTAGAAGTTCGGTTTGAAAAGTTAAAAGTATTTTATTGCACTTTGTAAAATAATCTATGCCACTGCACTCAACTAGAGAATAAAATTAAGTTTTAGCAGTAAATTTACTTTTTTAGCAGTAAATTTACTATTTTTTAAAAAGTAACATTACATTAACCAAAAGGTATTAAATACATGACTTTTTTAAATACCTCATTGAATCTTGTGTATTACCAGCAGCAATATTAGACACTGTCCAACAGACTTTCTGAAATGAATAAAAATAAATATATAATAACACAAGGCAAGCTGTTAAATTATAATCAGAAAAATTTCTCCTCACATGAATTTTCAAATCAGATTGAGTGAAAATTACTCATAATGGAATATGCACTGAGCATATAATTTAATACCAAAAATTGCCTGGTGATTAAAAGTTGAGAAGTAATCAGACTTTCAATGTGCTGAATATGTTTAGCACAATATTTAAATAAGACTTTAATATACATGAACTAGATTACTACCTCACAAAACTTCCAAGAAACAATTTCAACTTTCCATAAAACTCCAACTGATGTTTAGAATCAGTTGAGTTATTTTTCAGGCACAACTTTATCAACATATTTAATTATGAAACTTTGAGAAAGTAAAGACAATTTACAATGCATTTCCCCCCATTTTTTTAAACAGCTAAACAAGATGCTCAGTGGAATTTTAAAAAATTTAGTACAATCAAATATTTGACAAGGCAATAAAAGAAATTCTAAGCATAATGCAACAATTTAAAGAACAACATAAAACAGATGCTGTCTATGATTTTTTTCATTAACCCAAAGCTCATGCTTAACTTGAAGAGTTCAGAATCAATGGGGAGAAAAAAAAGTACTAATCAGAATTTTTGAAAAAATTCCAGTTGACATACCATATACGAGATGAGGTACTAGTTCCCAGACATACACTTAACTAAAGTTTAGATTTAATGAGTTTCTAACTCTTAATTTTAGGATAGTAAAACATAGTTATGTCTTAACTGGCTAATGTGTGCATGTGCACGTAAGAAAGCACATAATAGATATATTTAGGATAAAATATTAAAGATATTTTTTTTACTGCCTTCATCTCTAATAACACAGATAAAAGTGATTTCAAACACGATACAAATTATAAAATTAAGGGGCTAGGGTTTGAAGTCTAAGCTTCGATTCATTTTCGAAAACCTGTGTCAACGAGATGTTGTATTGTGACCCAGACAATTGGCGAAACTTTCCAAACCTATTTTCAATAATGTCGGTTTGAATTTTTCCTGTTAAGAAATATGCCATCCCCAATTCATTGCAACAATATGTTCACATTTCAAGTACAGCATGTGTAGTGTGAGAAAGTGTGGTATATGTTTTAGTTAAAAAGCCAGAAGTATATTTAAGAGAATTCCAAGTATCAAGCCAAACTAAGAATTTTTGTAGGTACATAACCTTTTCATTGGATGAATTAGATGACAAAGACTCACAATACACATCTCGTTTATGACCCCCTTTTAACTTACTTTACACATTCATTATCTTCCACCATTTAATAATGATTGCAATATATTCAGATGTTTCTAAACAAAAAGGTTCATCAGTATGTGTAGAAAGCACTTTCAACCCTTCAACAAAATAGTCATTGAAAATTTTAAGGCATAGTTTTACATTTTGTCTCTCCATAGAAGATGGAGTTTTTAAAAGTTAATCCAAACACATATTATGTTTAAATATGTGTTTGGATATAATTATCCAAACACATTATGATAACACTATCTGTCCATCCTCTAAAGAATGGATACTTTTAATGGTTCTAAAAGAGGCAGTTTTAGTTAAGTTATGATCATTAAAATCAATAAAATGCATACACTGACCATAATTCTTCTGATTCAGCCAATTATTTCTGACACACTTCAGAATGTGTACAGGATCAAAAATATAAAATAATGGTCTATTAGGATTTGAAGGATGATTATATAATATACTTAAACAAGGGGGGTAGCAAAATAGGATATTGTTTAATAATAAAGTCAGTTGTTCAGTCAAGAAGTCAATTATTGTATTTTGATGATGAGAAATTTTATGTCTTAGAACATCAAGCAATTCAATTACCACATTTAATACATTTTCACCATCACTCATTACTGTTTTCATTTAATCCAAATTCTTTATATAAGTATTAAGACTTAAAATGGAATAAACATGTTTAACAGAGAGAAAAATTTATGGCATGCATAAAATTAAATTTTACCAAAATTTAAAATTACTTAGCCCATTAATTAATGATCTAATACATCCAAAAGCAATTTCCTTTTTACTACTTCTGTAATGAATTATCAACGAACCTCTAACAACTTATCAGGAAATTCTAAAAATATTTTTAAATTTTAATGTTAACCATTAAGAATAAATAAAGCTTGGCACTTCACATTTTCATAATATAAATATCATTTTTCTGTTATTATAAAAGACTCTGTAAACCAGGCGTTTTGCTTTTTGGAACTGTATCTTGTATCCGTGAATTCATTGATTATACAGGAGTTCTATTCCATTATTAAGAAAGGGTTATTTCATTCACTTATCAAACACACATTTTGATATAATAAACCACAACTCACAATGAATGTCTTATCTACAGTTTTATAAACAACTTTGTCCATGAACAGATTTTATATTTTCTAAATAAACCTTGGCATTTTATACTTTTATAATATAAATCTCTTTTTTTGGCAAGAGTTAAAGACTTTCAAGTTTTTTCACAAGAGTTAACATGACCAGGGAGTCATGTTAACTGAAATCCCTGGATTGCACTTTCTCACTCATCTAAAACCTTAACAACAAGCTTCACAGTTAAAAAAGAATAAATAAAGAAAATCAATATTCTATCCACAAATTATTGAGACCAAAGTTTATGAGAAAGTTCAGATTAGCGTCTAAGTTAAAAAAACTAATTTGAAATTTTTAGTTGTTTAATAAATATTTTTATAGTTTTTTCATAGAAAAATTTAATTAGTTAAAAATAAATCTAAAAAAATATTAAAAACAGTGATTTTGGCCACAAGTCCACTGCTGAAAATAAAAGTATAGCTCGAGAATAAAAAAAGGTAGGCTCAGTGACGTTAAACAAAAACCTTACATGAGTTATGAGATCCAAGTGGTATTTGTCTTTCAAGCCCGAAGTTAGATTACAGTTTCAAAATTCTGTAAAGAAACCAATATTTTTCTTATAATGCCATAATAAAAATTTAATGTTTTATCAAACCAAGAAGTATTGAAAAGTAGAGTTCTTTATAAACTTGCTTATCACTAATATAAAAAGGGGAAAAGAAACTAATTTTACCCTTTATATATATATATTAAGCCAATAAGTTCACATTTATTTTGCACAGCATGACAACAAAATAATTTCCAAAAGACCTTTAGAGATGAACAGCTTATAGATAGTTATTGAGAACATTCTCAGATTTATAAAAACTCTTATCGTACAATATCTATTACAATAAAGCAATTTTTTGTATGTACACATTCTGATAATCTACAAATCTATATACTTATAAATATATAATTTAAAAACATGGAATGCAAATTAATAAGTTAAGAAACAATTTATGTATCTAAATAGTCTATTTGGAATAATTTTCACTGCCATCATCTCTAATAACACTGATAAAAGTGATTTCAAACACGATACAAATTAGAAAATTAAATGCACGTGGCATCTATATTGACACAAATTTAAAACTCTAAACTTCTCATTACTCCAGAGGTTCTTTGAATGAATTCAGGAATACAATGGAGTTCACATACATACAAAAATTAATATTCTTGAAAATATATATACACTCAATTGCAAGAATATATACACTCAGTTGCAAAAAGTATGCACCATTATGTTATTCCTAAAGAGTGAAATTGTTTTATTTTATATCTTCAGAGAGAGTAGAAATATAATCTAAATATCAAAGCCAGTTCAAAATATTGATTAATAGCAATTGAAATTCAAAATGTTCCTTAAATAAGCTTTTTATTTAATGAGATATTCAAAATAAAAAATGCTCCAATATTTGCTATTGTTTCAATATTTACTTGACATGTGGATACTGATTAAACAATATTTTGATCTGGTTTTGAAATTTTGAATATATCTTTGCTCTCGATAGACATAAAGAAATTTCACCCAGTAGGAATAACATATACATATATAGCAATTGAGTGTACACATAGAACATTATAAATAGAATTTTAAAAAATTATATTTTAAGGCTATTAAGATTATACATGAAAAATACCTATTAGTGTTTAGCATTTAAATTAAAATATATAATTATACTAAATACATTCTTTTAAATTATGAACACAAAAATTTTAAGAATATTTGTTCTTTATTTCTTTATAATGTATAAAATGCAGTGTATTTTATAAAGTTCACTCAAAACACAATTTGATAAGGAATTCAATAGATCCTTTTGTATGATTTACAAGTTCATTTTTAGAATCTTTTATAATGTGGAACGTTTTTGAATCCATCTTTTAACATTTAGACATGGATAATTTGTTGCCTATTGATACCTGGCAATAAGAACATTGTAAAATATATTTAATAGGAAAATGGACAATTTTTCCACCATTGAATACTATGCATGAATTTACTATGGAGGAATCATGTGTAACTGATTTATCAATCCAGTAGTAAAAAAATGTTTAATTTGGATTAACATATTAAAAAAAATTTCATTATAATTTTCTTTCAAATTTCTTTAAAGAAATAAAATGGAAAATATTATACTGGAAATGAAAATACATTTTTATTTTTCAACTATGTAGATTTGGAATTGATATTTGTGTCATGTATTTTATACTTTCTAAAGGATATAAAAATCTAAATAGTGCGTACAAATTACAATTCTAAATATTAATTTAATTAGCAAATACTTAAGACTTTCACAAGAGTCCATTTACTTCCTTTGTCCATCTAAAATATTAACTGAAACACGAATCTTAAATTATTCCGAAACAAAATGTTTTTATTTATACATACGAAAGTGCTCGTAAGTGCCATAAGTATTGCTAATTCAATACACTCAGTTCAGTAGAGTTTGATCTGAAATATGGTCAATTCATATATAACTTGGATTATAAAACACTATCTTATAACAGAAATAGAATAATGTTCACTATGTAAGGGTGTTAAATAAAATCTAAAGGCAATAATTTAAGACTAACGAATGAAACTTACTTGTGGATTAATTTCAACGAACTTGTAATCAATCTTTAATGGCGCCTTTTCAATCACGTGCAACTGAATGTCCAATCAGATGACACTAGTGCATTGTAGTATGACGAGGCGAAAAAAAAAGATGGTTTGAAATTTCATTATGCTATAGCTTTCAAAAGCTGCCTTTTGGTATTGAATATAAAATTTTATTGCTCTACTGAAATATTTTTCAGGTGCTTCAAAATAGATATTTTGTGAAAAGAGATAAAATTCTTTTTTTCTGTTTATTTTATGGTATATTAAATTAATAAATATATTTTTTGTAAATAAAATATTCAAAATATTTTTACAAGAAACTTAGGTATTTCTAAGTATTTCTAATTTTTAGATGTCATTACAGAACAACTGATTTTGTAGAATTTCGCAATTTTCATCATCTTAATTTTACAGTAGTATATTCTTATAATACACATTGGAATGAAAAAAACAATTTTTAATTAACGGACCTTAGTTAAAATAAACAAATCACATTTATTTAGAAAAATATTAATGTAATGTCTTTAAAGGCAAAGTGTTATTTTGAAATAAACATTCATATTTTTCAAAAGTCCATAGTAATCATACATGGTTTGCTTTACTTATTTCACTGACACATTGAATTGCTTTCTGTTTGTCATCAGAAATATGCCTCTTCATAGGAAGTCCTGTTACTTTAACATCATTCCATTCAATCATATCAATATAATCCTTGGCATCAAAGTTTATACGTTGAAATAAAAACTTTTTGATGCCACCTTCATTTTCAGCCCTTGCTTTTAGATTCCGGGGTAATCCAAGCTCTCTCTTACATGACTGCGATCATCTGATATCATACAAAGGACGAGATTTTCAGAAGCAGATTTCTGGCACTGGAAAATGTATATAAGATAGCATAATAGCATTTTTCAATGACAACAACCAGAATTTAAACATTACTGTAATTGGAATGGGTGGAACTGCCGTGAACACTGGATTGAATAATGATGTGGTTCGTTTATTTGAAAAGGAATTAAGAAGGCCACTGCAGTGGTTGATTTGTCTATTTCATGGAAATGAACTGCGCCTACGTCCTAATTTGGAGGAGAAATAGGTAAACAACTAGAAAACTGCTATGAACTTCCAGTAATTGAATTATCACCTATTGAAAATGGCATTCCATTACTAGAAATTAAGGATGATTTAAGTGTGGACCCAAATATTGTTAGAAATGTCTAATGCAATCTCTGTTGGAAGGTGCTCTTCTGATTTGTCTATGAGAAACCAGGAAAACTTTGTTATTCATGATAGCTTACATTAGCAAACCAAATACTTCACTTGTATGTGGGAACAGAATGTACTGCAAAAAAAATCTCCGAATACTGACTGAGTACATTTGTAAGTATATGCATCTGTTTCGTTTCACATAAAGCGGAAACTATCTTATATCCATGGATCGAAGCACTTGTGGAAACTTGTAAGCTATTCACGTTACCTCCATCAGACTCTTAAAAATGTAATTGACCCAGTCATTCAAAGAAATTCGTACTTCGCTGCTTCTGAAAATCTCCTCTTATGTATGATATCAGTTGATCGCAGCCACCGTAAGACAGCTTGGATTACGCCGGATTCTAAAATCAAGGACTGAAAAATGAAGGGGGCATTGGAAAGTTTTAAGTTCAACGTATAAACTTTGAATGCCAAGGATTATATTGATATGATTGTACGTAAAGATGTTAAAGTAACAGAACGAGGCATATTTTCTGATTATAAACTAGGAAGCAAAATAATCTGATCAGGAGAGTCAACGTACTGACTTCAGCAATTTTCCATGTCCACACACAAGCAGTAGAAAGGATTGTTAAATTCGTTACCGAGTCACCCTTACCCGTCCGTGGCACTTCTGCAAGAGTTGCATTGATAAAAACGAAAATACATTCTCAAAGATAATGCCAAAATTTAATAATAAAAAACAAAACAAAACCACAATTCAATGTGTCAGTGAAATAAGTAATGGAAACCATGTGTGATTACTATGGACTTTTGAAAAACATGAATTCTTTTTTTTTTCAAAATAACGTTTAACATCCCCAATCTCAAAGAACTTTTTAATCTTATGCACAGTAAGTGTGCGTTTAAATTTTCTTCTACACCCACTTTTGATTATATTCCTAAATCTGAAAAAGTTAAAACCTCTGAATCAGGCTGATGAGCTTAAAGCAGGTTGTTTAACCTTTTGCAGCATCTGGGCCACATGGTAAATTTTTTCAAGGCAGTCGGGCCGCATAAAAAAGTCAACTACATTCAAAAGTTTAGTTTTATTATGAAAATGAAAAATACATTGTATATAGTAATGTATAAAATATTATAATCTTGGTAGCAATGTGATGGTGGTATATTTGAACGAAATCGAACATAATGTGATTTTTTAAATTTGGGTTGGTCTAAAGCGAATTGCTCTCGAACTTAACTAGCATAATGATCGAATCAATCTCTCAAACCAATTTTCTATCCTAGGAAACTGTCGAAATCCGGAGGCAAGAAATTCCCGCTGCTAATGATGTAATTTCCCTGTTAGGCGGGAAACCAACCTGAGCCATGTGTTTTTTTTTTAAATGCGGAAGGTAAAAAGATACCCTCAAGAAAATGTACAACCTAGTCAAAAGTTCAATATCCCAAATCAATTTCATGAAACTTTCTCAAAATCTTATCTGAAAACAATTACCTGCAAATTGGATTAATATCGGACCTTTCAAAATTACTTAATTTACTTACGCATTGAATTTTTTTGGAAAAAAAAATCCCAAAACCGAACGGCCACTTAAAAATTAAAAATTTATATTCCGATCTTAATATTTCAAATCTTACCCAGTCCATTAATTGTTCACAGGTTAATTCTGATAGTGTTATTCTGATAGTGTGGTTTCTGATAGTGTTTAACATTTTTCCTTTATTTTTCTGTTCCATGCGAGGCAGTTTCCTCTTATTGAAGTTCCACACTTGATACCCTATCAGGGAATGCTGGTGTGGGGCGTTCGTTTTTGCTTCCCATGCTTCAGTCCTCGGTTCGATCCTGCAAAGTGCAGTTCTGTTATCTGTACTCACGGATGTTCAAACCTGCCAATTTAATTTATTAAATATAACTTACTTATTATTTTAAACTTAATTGCCTTATTTTTTATTTCTAACATTTATTTAAACTAATTTTTTGCCTTTTTTTTTCTTATTGTAAATATTATTTCTCGTATCCTGATTCAATTACAAAAAAAACAATGTAATATATATTCTTCAATGTACGTACTGAGGATAAAGGGTCTTATTTTTTGATATTTTTTTGTCTCATGACATCTACTGTCTATGTCTCTGACATTACATTACATTAATATTTTTCTAAATATGTGTGATTTGCTTATTTTAACTAAGGTCTGTAAATTTAAAATTCTTTTTCTTTCATTCAAATTTGTATTATAAGAATATGTTACTGTAAAATTAATACGATGAAATTCGAGAAAAAATTCTACAAAATCAGTTGTTTTATAATGGCATCTAACAATTAGAAATACTTAGAATATGTAAATTTCCTGAAAAATATATTTTGAATATTTTATCTACAAAAATATATATTATTATTTTAATATACTATAGAAGAAATTTAAAAAAATACAAATTTTATCACTATTTCCTCTCTTATAAATAAAGAGTGGTGAAACAAGGACCCATTTTTAAGTAGATATTTAATTTCTCCAGTAATATATAAAATTGAAACTAATTTTCATCTGTTTTTATAAGCTTCTAGGGAGTTAAAAACATACACACAGAATACAATCTTTACATACAAGGAAAATTATGTGAATTTTCACATAATACAATTATACAATTTCACATAATACTTTTCACATAATACAATCTTTACATACAAGGAAAATTATGGGAATTTTCCGCGTAAAAGAAGTTTCACAACAATGAAATAAATATTTTTGAAAAGTCTGTTAAATTTAATCTTCGCCTTCCCTTTCAAATCCATAATTCTGATGCAGATATCTGTTACTTGTGGTTACGAATCGGAGGTACAGTTCCGGGACGATGCAGGGTAAACGATTTCGGTGCGATTCATATCAACCCATAACAGGCCCTGAAACACGTAAACGGAAAGCGTTTCCCCTTCGGAGGTTCGTAAACAACCCGCCAGTGGCCCGACAAAATTCTCCCGTACTTGTCGTTCAACCGGTGCCTCCAGCACTGGCCCGATAAGCTGCCGTCAGTCCTGTGTTTGTTGGGTATATATAATATATATATATTTTTATTTTAATGTTACCTTCGGACCATAAATCGCACCCCAGTTTTAAGTCGATATTTTTATGTAAAAAGCTGCGTCTTATGGTGCGAAAAATAAGATATATATATATATAATAATATATATATATATATATATATATATATATATATATTATTTTAATGTTACCTTAGGACCATAAATCGCACCCCAATTTTAAGTCGATTTTTTATGTAAAAAGCTGCGTCTTATGGTGCGAAAAATATGATATATATATATATATATATATAATATATATATATATATATATATATATATATATATATATATATATATATATATATATATATATATATATAATATATATATATATATAGTATATATATATTACAGAGGGTAAGTGTCCCAAATATCATCCCTGTGGCTAATATCGCCTACTCATGTTTCCAAAGTAGGATTCGCGATATGTATAAGAAAATGCAGTAACTTCATAGTTCTGGGTTTGTACTAACAGCGGAGATAGCGACAACGCTCTTATCACTGACAACAGAAACTATATGGCGTCTGAAGTTGTTTTGGCTGTTGTCTTCGTAACTTTTGGCTCCAAAGAATTCAGTGAATAACCAGATAGGTGCATCCAAATTCTAATTTTTCTTATACCATTTGAAAGTGCATTAAACAAAGAATCCAGAGGTGCTATTATTTTTGAAAAAAACTGCGTTTTAAACTTTGTTCTTAGCATAATTGTGTAGACTGTCTTGTGTTCCTAATATCGCCTACCAGACGATATTTGGAACAGGTACTTTAATGAAAAACTAAGTATTGCATTCTGGTTATTATTACACTTTCCGTTCTTTTTTGTTGGACGCATATTGTCTAAGATGCCGAAGGAAATTAAAAATAGACAGACATGGAGTTCGTCTTGTCTGCAGGCCGCAATGGAAGCGTTAAAGGCTTCCAAACAGTTTGGCATTCCAAGATCTACGATTCGTAAGTACATTAAAAAAGATTTAAATGAGAAAAACCATGAAATTGTGGAGGTTAAGATAGTGGTGAGAAAGAAACTTGGGAGAAAACCTGCACTGACGGATGATTTAGAAAAGGAGCAAGTTAACTACTGCAAGGAAATGGATTCCAATTTGTTTGGTTTGACTCGAAACGATGTTAAGCAGATGGCCTACCAACTTGCCTTGAGAAACAATCTTCCCCACCCATTCTCTGAAAATTTAGGTGACTGCCTACGTTCAAAATGCCATTTTTTGACTAATTTGGTCTATTTTATTTTTTGCAAGAATCGTGCAATTCAATCTTTTCTCTTTTCAAAACCGTTTTCATTTTCATTCTACATTAATTTGAAGCAGAGTTATAGTTATTTTTAAAAACAGCGTCTGATACAAAATTGAAGTGACACGCAACTTTAAATGCGTTTTTCTCAGAATTATGTTTTTTAGCACAGATCTCTACCGTTATCGTGATATCTCACATAATAATGCATATAATTTGATAAAATTTTCAGGAAATGTTTTAGTTGCTATTGTTAATGAGATGACGCACAATAATTGATGTATAAATAGTTTTTTGTTTGGGACTGTTTTTATAAGGAAAGGAATGACGAATTGGGGAAAATTTTCATATTGGAGCATAAAAATGTCTGTATTATTTTTGCATTTTAAAATTTCTCTTAGATTGAGGGCCATTTTGAAGATAACTGTTATCATGTGTGAGAAGGAAATTAAAATAGTAGCATTAGAATTTTGTTGAGAGTGATAGGCGTTTTAGCTAAATTTCATTAAAAATTACTTCAAATTGACCAATTTATAAAAAATATGGTATTTACTGGCAATTTTTTAATATTTTTAGATGCTATTTTACCATAATAGATAAAAAAATCCTTAAAAAAACAATTTTTATAAAAAATTGGCTCCGAACGTAGGCAGTCACCTTAAACTCAGCTGGTACAAAGTGACTGAATTCGTTTTTAAAAAGAA
>CAJRAI020000170.1:20000-31385 GCA_907164885.2 Dolomedes plantarius | reverse complement strand
AAGAATTCGGGGAGGGCGGACTCAGGAATGCAAACACACATGAAAATGCCATCTTTGGGCATACATTAAGCACTGCCTGTCCCATCCACACTCTCTCTACATCAGCGTGGAGAATTGCGTTTTACTTCTGAGCGATATTGCATTTTGATGGGGCACGGGGCTGTCTCTTCCGTAACAGATGGCCCCGGCCTCCTTAAATGTGAAGGTTTAAGCCATCTTGCCATTCAAATGCCCTCCTCCATTCCTCAGAGTCAGTTGCTTTATGCTCCAGACGGGGTAATTTTTTTTTCATCTCTTTTCCTTCACATATCGCAATGGGTGATTGATTGCACGCATTGTGAGCTTGCATAGTTTGTGATTTTTATTTTTACTTTATTGCATCTCTTTTCTTCAGCATATAAAGTCTTAATATGAGTTTGGGTTGTTTCGATCCCAGTGCGTTGGTTTTTTAAATTGACATGCTTCATATAAGCGGGGGGTGGGGTGGAAAATAAGTGATTTATATTTAAGTTTTATCATTTGAATTTATGACTGTTGTTGGTGATTCCGGTTACGCCATTTTTATCAGAATTCTCGTGCTTTGAATTTATGGCCAACAACCGAAAAGTAATGGCGTTTACGTCGTTAGCGTTTTCCTTATCTTGCAGCTTTTTATTTTTTTTTTATATTGATTTAAACAATTTTTCTTGGAGTTTGATTTATTAAAAATTAAACATTCCTTGGTGGAGGAAAGTACATAAAAATATTATTACATTACAATACGAAATTTTGCACAATGTCATTTTAGCAATGTTTTATACATCGTTTCTGTACAGTTCAAACGTCTTATGTATAAAGTAGCTGAAAACCGTACTTCGCTAAGGAGTACATTCAAATTAAATACAATGGTCAATGTATGCAATTAATGCCATATATATATATATATATATATATATATATATATATATATATATATAATAATAAATACGATGAGCAATGTATACAATTGATGTAAAAAAAAATATATATATATATTTATAAAAAAATCGTAAGAGATATTTTTATAGACAAAATAATGTAGAAGAAAATATTCCAATTAAATGTAATGGGAAATATTAAAGAATATAGTACAGTTAATATTGTACAGTTTGAGGAACATAATATCTTTTACTGTAATTTAATATTTTTTTTGGATAATGTCCAATCGTCTGACGCATTAGCAAGGAAAAAAGATGTTTTTGTCTATTTAGTTGTTATGCACGTGACGATAAATTTATTTACTGTACCAGGAAAAGAAATCACGTGATCGGCATTTAATAAATTAAATTCTAAAAATTAATCTTTAAAAATTCACCAAAAATCAGAAAATGGAGGTAAAGATTCGAAACAGATTTCATTTTAAAGGAATTTTTACGATATTTCTCGTGATATAAATTTTATAACCCCCAAATTATTATTTTAAATGTAAACTTTAAAAAAGTTACTAAAAAAGCTTAAAAATTTAATTTTAAAAAATCTAAGAAGAATTTTTCAAAAGTCTTTCTTAGTGCACCCCTACACCATAAGAAGAATCGCCGTGCAAAATTTCAGCCCTTTAGGTCCAGCGGTTTGGTCTGTGCGTTGTATGTCAGTCAGTGAATGAGTCAGTTACGGAACTGTTTTACATATATAGATTTGTTGGTGTCAAAATCTTTGTAGCGTTCAAAAATCTTTTTTCGTTATCATTGCACGAGAGGATGTCTTATCCAACACATAATAGTTCACGTGAAATAAGCAAATGTTTCAAAATTAGGAGAAACAGGCGTCAATTGAACGTGATATCTTCATATTTATTTATTCTTTTTATATCATCTCATAAATTTTCTGCAGTTGCATGCATTTTTACAATTTATTCTGGGCTTGCAACTCTGTGCGCCTACACACATACACACATAGATATACCGGGTGAGTCAAAAGTTCGTAAAAACTTTAAAAAATCATAAAAAAGGAAGATAATCATGAGAAATTATTATAAAGAAGTGCAGTTTGCAAGAAAGAGCTCACAAGGAAGTAGGATACTTTTTAGCAGCAACATAAAAATTTTAAAAAGCCACTGGTAGAGTCACTGGTCCATCTTTGCGAGCGCTGCTACTCACCGTGGACGATTTCGCCTCCATATTATTCATAACGGTTTTCACCGCAGTAATGCGGACCTCCGCCAACGAGGGTATTCCACTTAGTGTCTGAAACTCCAAATACCCATGTATCACGGTCTTTTATTGCAAAATTGATTTGCTTATTACTGCTGTATCTTTCGCATGTCAGCGCCATCTACCATTGACTTTTTAAACCTCTTAAACTTTTTTAACTTTTAAACTTTTTTGCTACTAAAAAAATCCGACTTCCTTGTCAGGCCTTTCTTGCAAACCGCACTTCTTTTTCATTATTTCTTCGTTTTTTATGAATTTAAGTTTTTGGGAACTTTTGGCTCACCCCCCTCTCTCTCTCTCTCTCTATATATATATATATATATATATATATATATATATATATATATATATATATATATATATATATATACATACAGTGGAATCTCGATCTATCGTTTTTCAAGGGACCGATTGAAATGAACGATAAATGCGGGAAAACGATAGATGCGGAAACATAACAAAGCAATATGATCGTTGGGACTGGATAAAATGAACGACACATACGGAAAAACGATGGATCCGAGAACGATCGATCGAGATTCCACTGTATATATATATATATATATATATATATATATATATATATATAATACACTCCGTAGAGAAAAATGTTATTTTACCCATTAAAAATGAGCGTGTGTGAGTGTGTATGTATGGCGTGGAAGCAGACAGGCCGTAAGAGTAACGACCATAATTGGCGAGATACATGCGCAAACTGGCGACGCTATGTAAAGAGTTTGGTGATATTGGCGACGAAATTTATTGAGACATAATTTAATTTTTACCACCAAACTTGCTACTTTAAATACTACAAATGAGCTACTTTAGTACGGAAATACACTGAAACCTTTGTTCTCACACATAGGTAAAGAGTTAAATTTTATTTCTAAAATTAGTTAATTTTATTTCTAAAATCACTATAGATAAATTCTACCTTGAAACAAACATCCCGAAATGCAAGAAATCTCTACTGAATATATGCGATTTTGATTTTGAACCAACAATATACATTCTTGGAAAACTTCTGTATTCTTTCTTCTGCAGTAATAAAATTATCGTATGCTAAGGGTAGCTCTCTTGGATTACAAATTTGTTGAAACTGGTAATGAAGTAAGTGCACAGATATGGTAGATTTCTAATCACTCGGCTCTATTTGCAAACAGCTAGTGTAAAATAAAGGAAATACTTTCATGAAAAATTATGTCTTGATTTCTGTTGCAACATTCTGATAATATACGCGTCCTGGGGAATAACAAATTTCTGTAACATTAAACATTCCCAGGAATATTTTTTTTTAATCGTAGGAATTAGAAATAGATTTTATTCTTTGGTATTTGAACATCCGTTTCTACGAATAGAAAAACCTCAATTCTTCCCTAAATAACAGTAATACCTGATCAATTCAACTTCGAAAGCAAATTGCGTTTTCTTCTTTAAAAGAAGAGCCAGGGAGGACTTATACACTAAGCCATAGTTGGCAAATGACGACAAATTTATTCTTCATTATAGCGATTTTTTGGGGCTATTTTCAACTACCTGAATGCTTTTACGAATTCTAGTGCAAATATTTTTTTCAATAATTATTTTAAATAATTTCTCTTCTTTGTATCTCTTTCCTAAATCGCAAACAAATACAGATGAAAGATATTAGAGGAAAATAACCAAACTCCATTCATGAACTCTAGCATCAAAAGAAATGCCTTGCCGGTGCTTTCAGTTAAATGCAAACCTTTTACTCCAGTTTTAACGTAGGATTACGTTCCTCCATAACGGTCCCCCGGAGAGCAAAATTCCAGACGCTAAAACCGTCCGTCCGTACCTCGCGAGTTATAATTTTGGCAGCGTGCAAAATCCAGTCTGTGTTGCTTGGACAAGCAGTTAATAATTAAACAGAAATGTACCAACATGCGTGAAAATTTCGACATGCATATATGAGTCGGTGAAAGGTATAGTGGTGTAAGTCAGAATATCAAGTGGTGAAAAGCGTTTTACTCCAAAAACTACAAATATATCCACTATAAATTGAACAAATTATAATTCATAATAATTATTATAATATTGCAAATGATAATTATTTATAATTCCACTATAAATTAAACATGGAGATTGCATTTTTGCCTTAAAAAAAAAAGTTGAAAATGTGACTTACACCACGTTGCCTTTCACAGCCTCATATATATATATATATATATATATATATATATATATATATATATATATATATATATATATATATATATATATATATATATATATATATATATATATATATATATACACTGAAGTGCCACTAAATTAGGGATAGCAAAGCCTATGCAAATTGTGTAGTGCTGCGCATCATGTATGCGCAAGTGAGGGCGCTGTGGTAACTGCATATATAGCGCGTACTGTGGTTGTTCTGAATTAGTTGTTGGAATTGCCAGTATGGGTAAACTGCCTTATTTAGACGCCTTCGATCGCGGACAAATCGTAGGTGCGCGACGCATGGGCCATTCAATTTCCGAAATCGTCAGACAGCTAGGATTTTCAAGGTCGACAGTGTCAAGAGTAATATAGGAAAAAGTCCTGACATATCTATATATATATACACGTATCAACGTCCAGCAAAAACTATTGGAGATACAGATATCAAATTTTAGGAGCTTATTACTTTTGTGCTGTTGGCGTCATTTAAGAAGCGATTTTTCAAAATTCTTCCCAAAAGGGGGGAGGGGGGCAAAATGTGTTTTTTACATATTCCCTCATATCACAAAGAAGGAAATTGATATCCATAAGATTCTTGCTTTAAAATGTAATGAACATGAATATCTAAAAACCAATTTCAGGATTTTTCAAAATTCGACCCCCAAGGAGGGGTGGAGGTGGACTAAACGTGTTTTTACGTGTTTTATCACATATTCCTTTTTATCTTGAAAAAGAAAACAGATATCCATAAGATTCTTGCTTTAAAATGTAAGGAACTTGATTACCTAAAATCGATTGCAGGATTTTTCAAAATTCAGCCCCAAGGGGGGGGAGGGGAGCTAAACGTGTTTATAAGTGTTTTTCACATGTACCTTCATATCTCAAAGTAGGAAACGGACATCCTAAAGATTCTTCCTTTATAATAAAAGGAACACGAATACCTAAAAATCAGTTTCAGGATTTTTCGAAATTCGGCCCCCAAGGGGGGGGGGCTAAATGGGGTTTTCACACATTCCTTCATATCTCAAAGAAAGAAACAGATATTCATAAGATTCTTGATTTAAAATGCAAGAAACAGGATTAAATGTAACAAACGCGATCAATGCCTCTATTTTTCGACATTCGCTTAGATTTTGAAAAAAATTTTAGAAACAATCCAGTAATTTGTATTTTTTATATATTTTTTGAACACCAAATTGGTGGTCGGGGAAAAGAGAGAGATCAACCTTAATTAAATGAAGCGTGGAAAGGAGTGTGTGTGGATTATATAATATTTGGTTGTTTGTACGTATGCATCTAGAGCTCAGGTTAACTCCCTTAATTTTTATTACCCTGGGCAATGCCAGGTAATTCTTTGTTTATGATACCGGCGATTTTCACAAGGGTTTACGGAGAAGAACTGAAACTCCTCCAACGGCCGGAATCCATAGGGATATCAAAATTGAAAGAAACATTTTAATGCTGACATCAGCATGGGGGGGGGGGGTTGATTATAATATGGTGATGAGTTGCTGAGAAGTGGGGAGGGGTATCGATTGGCATAAAATTACAAGTTTTCATAATATATAAGTAAGCCTTATTAAGGGTACGCCCGTGCAACGTCGGGTATATAAAGCTAGTATATATATATATATATATATATATATATATATATATATATATATATATATATATATATATATATATATATATTTACATAACACATACATACATATATAGTATTTGTTCTCTCTTCATCGAAAAACGCGACATTTAAAAACGTGTCATGAACGGATGGTTTAAAATAAATATGCAGATTTTTCAACTTTGAAGGCAGGACTGGAATTACGAAGCTCTCTCGTCACAGCCAATGGGGTTTGTACAAGTAAATACAACAAGTATTTAAGATGTACGTTTTTTTTTCAGCGAGTGGGGTTTTTGTTTAAGCAGTAACTATTCTGCGAGTGTGTTGGGGCTTTCAGCCATTGTGTTAGTAGCTGTTTTCGCAGCAAGTTTTATGTTTGCGACGTATTGCAGATCCATTAAACTCGTTTCCCGTCTTTCTTCCTGTACCTATCCCAACCTTTACCATCCAGTTTAAGTAGGTTTTTCAAAATTAAAGTAGATTAATTCTCGCCCGTTCATGACACGCTTATCTGTATTCTTTTTTCATTTAATGATTAAATTTTGTAAATATTTTTCTTCCAAGCTATCGGATCAAATGATCCCCCTTTTTACTACGTTTTTATGTAAAATAAGAAAAATAAAGGCATTTTAGTTAGCCTCATCAAGTCTACTTTCTTGTGAAAGGTTTTTTATTTCAGATAATTAGGTAGGGGACAAATTATGCTGTTTCATCCACCCAACAAGCATAATTATGCTTGTTGCATGTGTATATTTACACTAGCTGAAAACCCGCGCTTCGCTACGGAGTACATTCAAATTAAATACAACGGTCAGTGTATGCAATTGATGCCAAAAAAAATATATATATGTATATATTTATAGTAAATATGACGATCAATGTATACAATTGAATGTAGAAAAAAATATATATTTATAAATAAATCGTAAGGGATATTTTTAAAGACAAAATAATGTCCAATCGTCTGCCGCCTTAGCAAGAAAATTTTTTTTTTGTCTATTTAGTTGTTACGCACGTGACGATACTTTTATTTAAAGTACCAGAAAAAGAAATCACGTCATCGACATTTAATAAATTGAATTGTAAAAAAATTATCTTTAAAAATTCACCAAAAATCAGAAAATGGAGGTAAAGATTCGAAAAAGATTTCATTTTAAAGGGAATTTTTATGATCTTTCTCGTGATATAAATTTTATAACCCTCAATGTATTATTTTAAATGCAAACGTAAAAAAAGTTTAAAAAACAGATTGAAAATTTATTTTAAAAAATCTAAGAAGAATTTTTGAAAAATCTTTCTTAGTGCACCCCTACACTATTAGAAGAATCGCCATGCAAAATTTCAGCACTTTAGGTCCAGCGGTTTGGTCTGTGCGTTGTATGTCAGTCAGTCAGTGAATGAATGAGTCAGTTACGAAACTGTTTTATATATATAGATAACACATACATACATATATTCATACAAAAGAGGTAAGCAACGATAAGTAATCCTACGTTAACGCGTCAGCCTACGTTCGAAGCACAAAAAATTAGACACCCAAATTTTTAGTTTAAATGTGATATAAAATTATAATAACAGGTATTATTTTTACCAAATTTTCATAAAATTTCAAAAAATAGGTCATTTTGAAGAAAAATTAAGCAAAATTCTTCAGTTACGTTAACAGCCATAGTTTCAGTTTAACTGCATATTCATCAATTTCCTTGATACAGTATGTTTATATGATACTTATGAGTGAACAGAACTAAAAATATAATGGTATTCTTAACACTTACTGAAAAAAGGGAAATTGCATATTAAACGACATATTTTTTTCAAAATCGTCCCATTATATTGTATACAAACACTTGTAAAATCAACAAATTTACAGATAGAGATTAACTTTTTGTTTGAGTCACAGTAAGAGGTCTGTAACGCAAGTAGAAAAAATTTTAGGTAAATATCTTGAGTACTTTTTTTCAGAAAACAGCGGAAACGTACATAAAAATAACAAAATATTCATTTTGCAGAAAAAGCATTTAAAGTTTTTACTCATACAGCAAGCAGTGTTTTACTTACTTTTGAAAGTTAAAATAACCCGTGGTAGTTTCGTTAGAAGAGACTACCTGTTTGTTTGTTTTTTCTATCTTCTTATCTTCTTTAACACCTTATTGGCTATTTCACACTGATTGCTTACTTAATTCTAGCCATGAATTAGTTTTTATTGAAATTTATACGTTTAGCATAATATTACGAAGAGAACGAACATGCGGGGAATATTTTCCTTTGAAAAAAAAAAAAGAAGAAAAATAAACTAAATAAACCTCGAACAAAATAAAGATTTCAATTCATTTTCAGCATACCGCTGTTTCTGACCCATAACTGATGCGATACAAATTCAAATGCGCATTTCTCTTTTAACGGCAAATAAATTGCAAATTTCTGGTAGCGAACCACGTAGCATCGCCAAAAGCCCCCCGCCATTGCTCCCGGTCACATGTAATGCATAACAACTTTTTATATTATTTTATTTCACGTTCGTATTTATTCTTTATTTATTTTTCGTTTTTATTTCTTTTCTTTCTTTCTTTTTTTTTTTGAAATGGGAATGGAGAAAATATTCTGTTTGGGGTGCTATCAAATATGCGCATTTTCTAAAGAGATAACGAGTGTGGCATACCGCGTTTGTGAGGGTGGAAAAAAAAAATAGACGTATGAATAAATTTTATTTTATTTTCCACTGAATATCATCCCGAGCTGTAGATATAGAATATTTATGCTCAAAATGAACGCCTGGAAAAAAAAAAAAGAAGACAGTGCATCGAATAGGGTCTGTGGATTCCGTTTCAAATCATATATTATTAGGTAACGTAAAACGGCAAGAAAGGTTTCTTACTGCGCAGTCTTGTATAATCCTATATTTCTGTAATTTTAGTGTTTGCGAAGGAAAATATGATCTGACAAGTAACGACAAATAGTTTTTCATAGCTTTCGTTTTTATTCACTCCATTTTCGAAGTTTCGGTTCTGCGAAAGAGTTTTATGCGATATCTAAAAGTATTTGTTTCAACTGAATTGTATATTTCAATATTTATAAATTTGTTTTTTTAAATACACCAGCAATTTTAGCGCACTAGTATTTCATATTTTCTACCAGCGTTTCAATAAAATCCGCTATTAAAACATATAGGAGGAATTTTTACAGATTTGTGTAAGATAATCAGAACGGAATGTTATAGGGATAATTTTTGAAAAGGTTTTTTTTATAACCAATCGTTTTAAATCATTGAGATGAAATTTTCAGTGACAATCAACTTTTATTATACAAAAGGAAGCAGATTATTATAGTCGTTTGATATGTCTAAGCAAAATCCCAGAGATGGCGCCACTGCACTGAAATTGTTGGCGCTCTCACATTTAGCATGCTTCGAAGACACACATGTCAAATTGTTAACAGATTTGAAGCTTAGTATTTTATTGACATCCATTTGAATCGGTTAACCCATGTTACTGCTTACGTAATAGAGAAAAACAAGCTACGCATATTTATAAAACATTACTTTATCACACACAAAACGGCTGCAGAAACCCAATCCAGGTTTTAAAAATATAATGGTGACTCTACACCTTGCATAGAATGGTTCTCAAGCGGTTTGGCGATTTTCGTTGCTGCCGAATAAGTGCAGGTGACGCTGAATCTCCTGATCACCCAGCTAAGGTCAGTACGCTAGAAATTATTACAAAAATCCATAAAACTGTATGGATGGTCAGAAGATTAAAAGAGTAGGAAATTTCTGAAGCTGTTGGCATATCGTTAGAGCGTATAATGATACTTTTCGTGAATATTTGGGTGAGGGGAAGCACTCGACAACGTAGGTTTCAACAAGGCGTTTGTTATCAATTGATCAAAGACGTTCATGACTAAACACTTAGAAGCACAATTTTGAAACTTTTTCAAAGAAATCCAGATTAATTTTTCAGAAAAAATAAACAGAATATTTTAGTATTATATTTATTTAGGATACCGAATATCCCTGCCTGATCTCAAACCTATACGTAAAGTAATATTTGAGCATTCGTTTATTTTATCAGTGAAACAAGTCGGAAATTGGTAATAAGTGTATTAGAATCAACGCACATGCTATTTATGCGACCAGTTGATTGTCAGTAATTAAATCAATTGACACAACGTGATGCAATTCAAAAATATGTATGCATGTTTGTCTGTATGCATGTACATAGTTACGTGCGTATGTACATTTTATAATGCCCGTTACAAAGGGTTTAAGCCAAAAACAGTGTCATTTAGATACTTTTAGTATTGATAAAAATTAAAAAAAAATATTTTGACTGGAATGAAAATTTGATTATGAAACAAGAAATGTAATATTGTATACAAAATTTATAGACCAAAGCCTTTTATACCAGTCAAAATATTTTTTTATTTTTTTATCAATACTAGCAAGTATGCCGTTTTACAAGGAATTATATATATATATATATATATATATATATATATATATATATATATATATATATATATATATATATATATATATATATATATATATATATATGTATATATATATATGTATATATATATATATATATATATGTATATATATATGTATATATATATATGTATATATATATATATATGTATATATATATGTATATATATATATATATATATATATATGTATATATATATATGTATATATATATGTATATATATATATGTATATATATATATATATATATATATGTATATATATATATGTATATATATATGTATATATATATATGTATATATATATATATATATATATATGTATATATATATATGTATATATATATATGTATATATATGTATATGTGTATATATATATATGTATATATATGTATATGTGTATATATATATGTATATATATGTATATGTGTATATATATATGTATATGTGTATATATATATGTATATATGTATATATATATATATATGTATATATATATATATATATGTATATATATATATATATATAAATATATTTATATATATATATATATATATATATATATATATATATATATATATATATATATATATATATATATATATATATATATATATATATATGTATATATATGAAGTTAATTTTTTAAAGAGATTGGATATCAAACAATCTATCAAAAAGCTAAATTGAGCAGTATAGTAAAAATGTATCATTAGCAATCCTAATACTTTAAATATCTTAAATATTAGGATTCTTAAATAAATATATATATATATATATATATATATATATATATATATATATATATATATATATATATATAGACGAATGTGTATCATTACACGTAAAATTATTGTTGTTATTATTATCTATTTTTATACATTTGCTATCATTTCATTTTATTCATTTTGCATCCCTTGG
>CAJRAI020000170.1:0-15000 GCA_907164885.2 Dolomedes plantarius | reverse complement strand
AACACTGCTTCAGTTTTAGGAAGATTAAGCTTTTCGTACTGGTGCGTTTTATTGCAAACTTTCTCTATAACTTCCGAAGCATCAGCTAAACTACCTATAGTATAACTCTGTGTCAACTTTTCATCCTGATTCTCAGTCTGGTTTTCATGTACTTTATTTAAAACCATATTATCAACCTGGCCTACACAATCCTCATTCGGCTGGAAACTTGAAATAATATCATCATTACCTAGCAAGTTCCTACTATCGTTTAAAGAATTTTTATTGTCGTCAACTAATAAGTATTCACTAACTTCCGTAACGCATACTTCGTCATCTACTAAATTTCCTTCATTAACAGATGTGTGAATATCATCTAAAATATCAGGTATAGCATCAATAATATCAGGTATAGCATTAATAGAAGTGTCCGATGATTTATTTTCTAAACCACTAGCATTAGTATCGGCCCTATTTTCAGAAATTTGTACTGGAATTACCGCATTATTCCAGCTAGACTCACTTTCTTCATAAGCCACAAAAATACCCTGACTTTCACTATTCTCAAAATAATGATTACTACTCGGACAAAATAATACATTTGACCAAACAGTTTCAACAGGTTGAACCATATCATGTGAATCAACTTGCCAGTGCAAGTAAGGTGCTTCCCTATTATTTTCTTTAAGTGCACTAATTTCATTATAACGCCGTGCGCTTCTATTATTTTGCCTGCGGTACTGCTTACGCTGCTGGTTTGAAACTCGCGAAAAATTTTGGCGCGGCTGTATAAAACTTCTCGTACCTGAATGACGGTGAGGGGTAGCGAAGAAATGTCTATTGTCATATTTAGCTAAAGCTTGAAGGAGGGTAACCTTGCTTGTAATTGTTTGATTATCTAAAAAATCTTGAACACTTGGCTTCAAACGTTGGATAACTATTTTTAAGATTATCGCTTCCGCCATTCCCTCTAAATATTCCTCACACTTGGAAATCTTTTCCATAGCAAAATCTAATGCAGACTGACCTTCACGTTGCCTTAGCGAATAAATTTCCGCTTCAATTTCACTTTGATTAAAGGTCTTTGGAAAAACGCTAAGAAACTGTTGCTTGAATGACGAATAGTCAAAAATCAGATTGCTGCTTTGCATACACGTGTACCACTGATATGCACTACCTCTTAAAGCGGCTAGAGCAATTTTAAGTTTATCCCCCTCTGGGGTGCATTGTTGCTGAAAGTAATGCTCAATTTTCTTTAGGAATTGGCTTGAGGGGCCGCCATTGAAGGTGGCTTCGAATGGCGCAATTTGCTGAACCATAATTACCCGAGGAAAATTTCCAGCAGGATTTTGTTCTACAACACTCATTTTTTAAATAGTATATAAGTACTTGCAACAATTTTATCAATATAAGTACACAGTACACAGTTTTTAATTTCAATTATGTTGTTCGTTACAATTTTAACGCTAACTACCAGGGTATATATATTTTTCGGGCGCCAGTATAGAGAATCTATGCTCACTTCTACCCAGACTTGGGTGTATATAATTTGAAGTAGCACTCTATTTGAATTATATACAAACACAGTTTATACATGAAATAATGTTTATTGAATTCGCTGCACATATAATTGGCTTTTACAGCAATAAGCATGCGTACTACTTGCACGGAATGTAAATACAGCTTTCAAGAACAATATATTTTTATACTCACGAACAGTAAGTCAAACCAGCAGTACTGCCACGTAAACTTCTGGCCCGTAAAGCACTAGCGCAGGATAACACCTTTTCAACCTTAACAACAACTCCCTTTTTTCATTAATGACGCTGCGTGGTATTTATACTAAGCGCGTATGCCAAAATTAGCATATCTGAAGCAGCTTCTTTAATTCACTCAAAAGTTCGATTCTTGTGAATCGAATCTTGTGTATACCTTACAGATGAACATTTTCATTTACCCGTTATTTTAATACCGTTCATAGTTTCTCTGTTGGCACTACGATTTCCATATAAATACTTGTTAAATATCAATACCATGTAAGTGACACTAAACTGAAAAATAAGTATGATTTAGCTACGCAAATGAAGTTTTAAATTGTACTAAACAATAAAAACCAGGCTTCTTAAAATCCTTGCTAAAAATTCAGATTGACAGCTGGATCTGAACTTGTAATGAAAGTTGTTCATTAAGTTGCGATTATGAAGTGCGGCAGTTTCAGTGAGTTATTTATTCACAAGTGCCGTACATATTTCAGAGATAATCGCACTTAACGAACAGTTCTTTATCATTTTTAATACGGATTTTCAAAAAATGAACGATTTCTTTCTATGATTCTAAGTTTCATGTTAGTAATATATAGTAACTAGCTGAAAACCCGCGCTTCGCTACGGAGTACATTGAAATTAAATACCACGATCAATGTATGCAATTAATTCAAAAAAAAATAAATATATATATATTTATAATAAATACGACGATCAATGTATACAATTGATGTAAAAAAAAACATATTTATAAAAAAATCGTAAGGGATATTTTTATAGACAAAATAAAGTCCAATCGTCTGCCGCATTAGCAAGAAAAAAATATTTTTTTGTCTATTTAGTTGTTATGCACGTGACAATAAATTTATTTAAAGTACCAGAAAAAGAAATCACGTGATCAGCATTTAATAAATTAAATTCTAAAAATGAATCTTTAAAAATTCACCAAAAATCAGGAAATAGAGGTAAAAATTCGAAAAAAATTTCATTTTGAAGGAATTTTTATGATCTTTCTCGTGATATAAATTTTATAACCCTCAATGTATTATATTAAATGCAAACGTAAAAAAAGTTTTAAAAAGAGCTTAAAAATTTAATTTAAAAAAATCTAAGAAGAATTTTTGAAAAATCTTTCTTAGTGCACCCCTACACTATTAGAAGAATCGCCATGCAAAATTTCAGCCCTTTAGGTCCAGCGGTTTGGTCTGTGCGTTGTATGTCAGTCAGTCAGTGAATGAATGAATGAATGAATGAATGAGTCAGTTACGGAACTGTTTTATATATATAGACTGTATTCAAATTGATTGCGACGTGAGTGAACATAATGGTGAATAAGGCGTGGACCGTTAAAGACAAGATTATTTAATGCGAAGCTACTGCAACAACAATTTTACAGAGCAAACCCGAACAACAGCATAAATAACAAAACAAAGTCAACCACGTGGCACTCCATCTCTTGGAGCGTTTGTCAGTGAGAGCAAACAGCAATTTTCCTCACCAGCTGCCATTTTAAATCTGTCGTTTCGTTGAATGGGCAACGTCCGAGACTATTATAGGTCAATCTGGTGCTTGAGAAGACGTATACTTCAGCTTTTATTTTTTCAAAATATCTTGATAAAATAGCTGTCCAGAGCAGGGGTCTCAACTTGAACAGGGTTCTCAGCTTGTCGGTGGCGACCACTAAGGAGGTCGCAAAGTGTTTTCCAGGGAGGGCGGGGGGGGGGGGGGCCCGGTTTTTTCAATTAAAATAACTTAGCGACTTTCATGAAAAAATTTGACAATATTTATCTCCTATGAAACTGTTTGGCAGTGATGTTTTTTTAAAGGAAAAGTGTCTTTCAAAGGCCCAACTTAGTCTGTTAATACACTACCGTTTTTAGTGGGTGGTAAATGAAATTCGCGGTAACTTACCATGTACGGTACACAAATTTTAAACGTCCGCTTGTCTTTCATTAGCCTATGATGTCACTTTTGGCATAACTATTTTACTTTTTCCAACGTAACAAAGCAAAAATGGAATAAAGTAGGAGTTTTTCTATTCTTATTGTTGCATAATCTGAATCCATACGGAAGATGCATTTTTTTCCCTTGGGTTATGTTGTTTGTTTTACACGCATGTTACTGAGAGATGAATGCTGCTCTATTTCTACGACATTTCATTTTTTGTTAAATTAAGAATTTATTTAAAAATTACATTATGGAGAATGCATTTTCGTCTTAGAGTTATGTCGTTATAGCCTTCTGTAATGAAAAAAATGTAAGGTGGCAGGAAGGGGGGGGGTCAGGATGCATCGAAACATTGCAGGGGTTTGCGACTCGAAAAAGGTTGAGAGACATTAGTATAAAAATATTAAAGTTAACTTCTTATAGAGAAATCCTAGAAAAATCCTTACTAGGTCACAGTTTCTCATTTGATTCAAAAATACAAGATTTGGAAACTGGTACAGTCTTTTTACTGATACCGTTTTCCCCTCTCTTATAATCTTTCTCTATTTTTATTAACTCCTTAACTACCTCCAATTTTCAAGAAAACGGTAATAAAAGTCCTATTTTTTCCGGAGGATTCCATCTATTTCTTGATCTACCACATCTAGTTTTTAAAACCCCATCTCCAATTACATTATAAATAGACTGGTGCTGCCATCTGGTATGTAAAATAAGAAATAAACATTTTTCAGGATAAATAAAATGGATTGTTTTAATCTTTTCGGGGCGTTACTTTTAAACACTCCAGCCCGAAAATATCACGGGCACAGCAAATAGAAGGCGAAACCTGACCCCGTATATTTGACGGGAGCGAGAAGGAAGAGGTTAAATAACCTAGGGACATTAATTTTATTTTCATATCCGACTCATAAAATTTCTTTCAACATAATTGGAGCGCAATGAGTGTCAAAGTGTCTTTCTTACATATATAAATAATAAAAAAAAAACAGCTTGACTTAATTTTGGTTTGAAAGTTTAATACTAGTTTAATACACAACGTATGATATCAGATTGAAACCCCGCAAAACATTATTATAATTTACTATTTTGAAAAATATTATATTGGAGTACTTCATATAATCATTTAAATTGCTTATATTGAACAACTCAAGACAATGTCTTCTGTGTTAGAAAGATAAGCAGTAAATCTCTTCCAACTGGGAAGTGTTATTTTTTTTTTATTTTCAGTCTCGTTTGAACTTATGAAATCCTTTTTTTTTATTTTTTAGCTCAGGAATTTAGTAAGATTTACTTTATGTATATATGTGGCTTGGTACAAGAAGTGCCGAAGTCACTATTCTCCAAGATGAATTTCCTTGCTCATGTCTCTTTACAAAAATATTATTCCCAATGTAAAAAGTTCCCAAGTCTATCCGATGCTTTAAAAGTGTTTTCTAAACCATTCTACAGACTTGGCTGATTCTTACATTGAAAATAATATTTTTTAAAGAGGCATAAGAAACAAAGTCATCTTGGAAAAAACTGACTTACGCACTTCTTGTACCAAGCCACAGATATATATATATATATATATATATATATATATATATATATATATATATATATATATATATATATATATATATATATATATATATATATATATATATATATATATATATATATATATATATATATATATATATATATATATGTATTTATATATATTTATATAAATATATATATATATTTATATGTATGTATATGTATGTATATATATATATATATATATATGCATGTACTATATATATATATATATATATATATATATATATAATACTCCTTATTCTGGAAGTTTGATGAGTCGATAAAAACTAACAACCTGAAGTAAGTGCCAAATAATATACAGAAAATTTATAATAATACAAAAGGTTTTGTTCCACTAGACATGTGACGCCCAGTTGCTTTAAATGGCCTTAAAACTGATTTATAATTCTGTTAATATGAGCATTAGCGTAACCACGTGTTGACTTTAGGGTTAAATTCTCGCTTCCAAGAACTAAATTTCGTAGAGAAAAATAAGGAAATTCCATGATAAATTTTTATCTCACCCTCTTAACCCAAAGAAACGATAATTTATTCTTCAGAAATGCCCCCCTCCTCCTAAAAAGTGATTCTGGCTGTGCCATTGAATAAGAATGACCATTTATTTTTATTTTTATTTTTATTTTTTATTTATTTATTTATTTATTTTAGAAAGCAAAGCAAAAAGAGTGGTTCACTTATCCAACCCATGTGCATAATCATCAACTATTCCTCTAGTGTAACCATCAATGGCTATTTTACTATTAAAAGCAATGGTTTAGATGTTAGTCTAGCTATCCATTTAAAAACAAATCCTACTTTCTCTCTTTTTTGAACGATCGAATAATAAAGGCGAAAAAAAAAGGATAAACAGACGCGATATGTGTGTTTACTCTTTCACCATATTTCTCTTATAAAATTAATGAGCGTTTCTAAGAATTAAAGCTTAAGTAGTTAGATAAGAGCATTCAGAAGTAATTCATTTTCAGCCATAAAGACCGGAAATCACATTTCCCGGCTTTCGACGTGTTTTATTTGAACAAAGTTATTTCATCTCATTTATACTAAACTTCTTTTTATATTTTCCGCCTTTTTTTGTGTGTGTGCCGGCATTTTTTAAGAGTCACATTTCTATTTAGCTGAGTGCTTAAAATGATTTATGGAATTGCTGGTGAGCCATGCGTTAATCGTTTTAAGTTCTCTTTCTTTATTGACTAGCCTTTCCATAGCTTTTGATAGCAAACGGATGGCAAACATCGATTGGTCAACAGTTTCCTCCCTGCCCTCCTTCCTCCTATCTCCCCCCTCCCCCATCGTCATTAGGCTCCCAGACTCCTGTTTGTGGCGCGTGTGTATGACAAGAAAACATTTCATCCCCTCCTTTATCCAACCGGGACTTCCCAGAATTCGCATCGAAAACAATTCCGGAGTTCGGCTTCGATATATTTCTTTCATAGCTGATTTTCTTGCTTCCAGACTATTTCCTTTCCTTCAATATTACTTTCCTCGCCAAAAGAGGCCGATTCCCCTATATTTGTTTTGTTCTGCTCTCGCTGACTGATTTTTTATGTTAATTAACGAGTTCATATTGTTATGATTTATTCATGTTGTTGATTGTAAAATGTCCTGTTCAAGTTTTGTAAGGAAAAGAAATTTATATATATATATTTTTGTTTGTGTTTGGAAACATTTGGTTAAAATTTTATTTTCATCAAATGTCAATATTCATACAAAATATTAGAAAAATTAGAAAGTTAAGTTAAAAGAGACTATAAAAAATTATTTAGATTATGATTATCAACTGAAATAATAACGCACTTAGCATGTATAAAAATGATTGTATGTTTGGAAACATTTCGTTAAAATTTTATTTTCATAAAATGTCAATATTCATACAAAATATTAGAAAAATTAGAAAGTTAAGTTAAAAGAGACTATAAAAAACTATTTAGATTATGATTATCAACTGAAATAATAACGCACTTAGCATGTATAAAAATGATTGTTTGTTTGAAAAAATTTCGTTAAAATTTTATTTTTATCAAATGTCATTATTCATACAAAATATTAGAAAAATTAGAAAGTTAAGTTAAAAGAGACTATAAAAAACTATTTAGATTATGATTATTAACTGAAATAATAACGCACTTAGCATGTATAAAAATAATTGTTTGTTTGGAAACATTTCGTTAAAATTTTATTTTTATCAAATGTCAATATTCATACAAAATATTAGAAAAATTAGAAAGTAAAGTTAAAAGAGACTATAAAAAACTATTTAGATTATGATTATTAACTGAAATAATAACGCACTTAGCATGTATAAAAATAATTGTTTGTTTGGAAACATTTCGTTAAAATTTTATTTTTATCAAATGTCAATAGTCACACAAAGTATTAGAAAAATTAGAAAGTAAAGTTAAAAGAGACTATAAAAAACTATTTAGATTATGATTATCAACTGAAATAATGACACACTTAGCATGTATAAAAATGATTGTTTGTTTGGAAACATTTCGTTAAAATTTTATTTTCATCAAATGTCAATATTCATACAAAATATTAGAAAAATTAGAAAGTTAAGTTAAAAGAGACTATAAAAAACTATTTAGATTATGATTATCAACTGAAATAATAACGCACTTAGCATGTATAAAAAGGATTGTTTGTTTGGAAACATTTCGTTAAAATTTGATTTTCATCAAATGTCAATAGTCATACAAAATATTAAAAAAAATTAGAAAGTTAGATTAAAACAGACTTTCTGTTTAAATAATCTGTTTAGATTATGATATATCAACAGAAACAATAATGCTCTTAGACTTATAAAGCGAATTATTTGTTTGGAAACATTTCGAAAAAAATGTATTTTCATCAAATGTCAATAGTCATACAAAATATTAGAAAAATTAGAAAGTTAGATTAAAACAGACTTTCTGTTTAAATAATCTGTTTAGATTATGATATAACAACTGAAACAATAAAGCTCTTAGATTTTTAAAACGGAATATTTGTTTGGAAACATTTCGAAAAAAATTAATTTTCATCAAATGTCACCATTTATACAAAATATTAGATAGATTAGAAAGCTAAGTATTTACATTATGATATATAAACTGAAAACAATAACACTCTTAACATTTATAAAACGGAATGTTTGTTTGGAAACATTTCGAAAATATTTTATTTTTATCAGATGTCAATATTCATACAAAATATTTGAAAAATTAAATACTTAGATTTAAAAAAAAATTTAAAAACTGTTTTGATGAATAAAATTTTAATGAAATGTTTCCAAACAAACATTTCTTTAAAATTTTATTTTCATCAATTTTTACTTTACATGAAGATCAGTATTCATACAAAATATTAGAAAAATTAGAAAGTTGGATTAAAAGAGACTTCAAAAAGTATTTATATCAACTGAAACAATACTGCTCTTAGCATTTATAAACATTTTATTCAATTTTGTGCATACAAAAGATTTTCTACAGGTCGTCAATAGGATTTGTTATTTAGAATGATAATTTGATTGTTAAATCTTTGAAATTTTATCTCTGTACTGTTTATAAATAAATATTCTACTGTTTGTAAATAAATATTCTACAATTTCCCCATTTTTATTCCCTGAGCAGAACAGCAGCATTATAACTACTTTAAAGAATAAAAGAATAAAAATTATTTCTCTTCAGGGAAATTTATGAATCGGGGGAAATATATTTTAATATTTTGCACAAAATTAAAAGGAAACATTTTGATGAAAATAGAACAAAAGAAGGCAAAATTTCGTTACGATACACGGGAAGAAATTTCAAATACGCGTATTTTCTATTTATGATCGCAAATTATGAAAAATTCCATTCCGACATAAATATACAATATACATATATAAGACAAAGTTGAAAGTGAAAAACCAGTATATGCTCAAAACTACTACAGCCAGGAACTAAAAACAAGAAAAGATAAGTGAAAAATAGGTTTTTGACAGCATCATTTCATCAGCGGTGCCGATACTGTCTAAAAACCAAATGGGTTGTTTCTAATAAGAATGATCCGAGCAATAAACATACTTAGACACCGTACAATCCATAAGAAGTGAATAAACAGTCGCTTTATCATAGAACACCAAGCCCGGCACCAGACAAAGTGGAAGTTAAGTTAAAGAGACCGCCAAAAGACTGACGTCACAAACATTTCAACCATGGAGCAAATGGAAACACAGAAGCAGACTTACTAAGGATAATGTGTTATAGGACAAAATAACCTAAGTTAACTTAGACATTTATTATGACTAAGAGTAATTATTATTTATTATTATCATTACACTAGTTTTTATTATTTTTTATTTTACTTTTTTAGTAGTTATTTACTATGATTAAATATTTAGTTGTGTATTACTAATTAATAGCAACAGAACATGCTATTCATTAAATTTAAAACAACCAATTATGTGCTTGGAAAGACTATCAGGGTAATAATTACGTTTTAGCACTACTAACAATTCTATAATATGCTTATGCCTATTGTCCTTAGAACAAAGCTTATTTATTCTTACAAGTTGATTAACAATAATATTATTAAATACTGATTCGTGTAAGCATGTTAAAAAATTTTGAAATTTACCAATATTAAAGTCATAATCTGATCTTTTATCATATAGATAAAAAATAAAATTGCTATGATAATTTATTTTTGTGTTTATATCTAAAAAGTTTACATATATATATATATATATATATATATATATATATTCTAGCGTACGTATAGAAAGTGCAGACTAAAAATGCTATATCTGAAAATATATTCATCGTAAAAATATGCGGTTTATTTCATCTTACTTCAGCGTGTTAATGTTTTATGTCAAGAAAAAAAAATAAAAATTAAGTTTAATAATAATCAAAAAAATTTCCTGTAACTTTATTTCATTTTGTTAAAATTACTTACTTCATTGAACACTGATTCAGAAAAATTTTAATATATGACTTTCAAATTTTCTGGAAATGGAATGGAATTTCCCTTCTTTAAATATTGCACGTGAATTTAAACTACGAGGAAGCGGAAATAAAAAAAAATTAAGCTAAATTATGTTAAATGAAGTTCTATAAAGGTCCAGCTGCAGAAGTTAAGATCTAATAGGGCATGGTAAAATGACATACAAGAGCAGCTGATTAATATAATAACATAAAGATCAAGTGAAATAAGTCGAAACTAAATGTAACTAAAAAGAAAATATATTTAATTTTTTTCTCGATCTTTCTATCCAATAAAAAAGATCTTTGTACATAAAAAGATGGATTTACGGGAATCAAGAGCTATTCCATGCCAAAACTATTTTTGTAATATTTTGCCAAAACTATTTTTATCATGTTTAGTGAAAACAATAGTTTTATTGAAACAAAAATAAAATAAAATATTTACTGTAAAGAAGCACAAATCACGTCAATTTCAGTATCTAGTTAGTTTTTCTAACCTTTAAGTTAACTTGGATATTTCAAGACACCTCATTTTGAATGAAAACATCATATTCCTCTTTTTATTTATGCAAACACAGGATGTTGACGGAACATATATATATATATATATATATATATATATATATATATATATATATATAGAGAGAGAGAGAGAGAGAGAGAGAGACATGTTTGCCACACTACACTAAATTTATAAATATTATAACTATTTTCTGTGCATGTTATTTTTATCCCCCTGAATTTTTGATAGAAAGTAAACATTATTACATAATAAGGAGCAGGTGACATGGTTTTCCTTTCTCTCTATTTTTTTTCCCTATGTTAATTTGGGTATTTAGCTTGTTAAGTTTTCAGCGCTTGTTTGCGCAACGCATTAGCGAATAAATGCAGGTTACTGTTGGCAACTTCTTCGCGTGCTTTGCTTTCATTTTTATTCAGCTGTCAAATTAATAAAAGAAATTTGCTTAAGTATGGTGTCAAATATAATTCCGAATGATTATGTTGCAGAGGCGAACAATGTTTTGCAAATTTACATATATTAAGAAGAGAATTAGACGCTGGTTGAACATAAATCCTAATTTTTAACAAGCAACGCTTGGGAAAGTTTTTCGCGTGTTGCTGTTAGATTTTAGCGCTGAAAAGATTAAGATTGTAGTCAAAATATTATACATTTAAGTATGCGTTTTAAGGGCAAATGCTTACATTTTTACACAGGTGGAAATAATATTTATTTAGCATTTGCTAGAAATATCACGATAATTAATTTACTTCTAAGATGCTAATACAGTAAAAACCTCGTTTAATCCGGATTACCGGATAATCCGGATCAGATTTGTAGACAATTTTATTTAATATTCACGTTCGATAATAAATTTTAACTATGATAGCAAGAGCGTAACTACAAGTACGCCAAATATTCACTTTTTAGTTTGATTCAATGTTTAATTAATGCATAGATTGGCCAATATATTATGATAATAAAATGCTTTTTTTTTTGAGTTTAGGAAAGATTTATTAGACTTACCAATTCTTCGTTAAGAAATGATGTGAAATTTTATTTTTATATTTTTTAAATGTCTTGTAAACAATGCTATGTAATTTTGTTACATAACATAATTTTTTATCGTAATAAACGGTATGTCTGCTTAGTTAAGGATGATTTTTTTTTGCTTATTACCCATATTACCCGGATTATCCCGATAGCACATGGTCCCTGTTTGTCCGGATAAACGATAATTTTACTGTACGATGTGAAGTAACTAAAATGTATTGAAGTAATTTATATATAAATGGATTACTCTTCTGAAGAAGAGTCTCCTTTTGATAATTTTGAGAATCTCCTTTTGATAATCTGCTTAGTTAAGGATGATTTTTTTTGCTTATTACCCATATTACCCGGATTATCCCGATGGCAAATTTTCCCTGTTTGTCCGGTTAAACGATGTTTTACTGTACGATGTGAAGTAACAAAAATGTATTGAATTAATTTATATATAAATGGATTACTCTTCTGAAGAAGAGTCTCCTTTTGATAATTTTGAGAATCTCCTTTTGATAATCTGCTTAGTTAAGTATGAGTTCTTTTGCTTATTACCCATATTACCCGGATTATCCCGATGGCAAATGGTCTCTGTTTGTCCGGATAAACGATGTTTTACTGTACGATGTGAAGTAACAAAAATGTATTGAAATAATTTATATATAAATGGATTACTCTTCTGAAGAAGAGTCTCCTTTTGATAATTTTGATAATCTCCTTTTGTTAATCTGCTTAGTTAAGGATGATTTTTTTTTTGCTTATTACCCATATTACCCGGATTATCCCGATAGCACATGGTCCCTGTTTGTCCGGATAAACGATATTTTACTGTACGATGTGAAGTAACAAAAATGTATTGAAGTAATTTATATATAAATGGATTACTCTTCTGAAGAAGAGTCTCCTTTTGATAATTTTGATAATCTCCTTTTGTTAATCTGCTTAGTTAAGGATGATTTTTTTTTGCTTATTACCCATATTACCCGGATTATCCCGATAGCACATGGTCCCTGTTTGTCCGGATAAACGATATTTTACTGTACGATGTGAAGTAACAAAAATGTATTGAAGTAATTTATATATAAATGGATTACTCTTCTGAAGAAGAGTCTCCTTTCGATAATTTTGATATATATCAGGATTGAAAAAAAAATCATTCTTTTTTTGGTAACTTAAAATGTAAATCCAGGAAAAACGAGGCCGATGAGTCTTAACAGTTCTTTATAACTCAAAAATTATTGCAAAAAAAGTGCTTCGCCGAGCGTATACATAAAAATAGCTTACACGTACAAAACTTCGTACAATACAAAACTCGCGTACAATACAGATGCCTTATCGCGTACAATACGGATGCATGCAATGTTGGGAACAGCTGCTGCTTAAATAGGCGAAAGGCGAGAGAATGCTCCGCGTTACCCCGCGAATGCGTGTACTGCTTCAAGCGGGGAGAGGAGCGGCCGATGACGTAACTGTACAGCGCAACATACGTTTTTTTGCAATGATTCGCAAAAGAACCTATTAAAATGCACAGAAATTGAACATGTAAGAATTTTATATTTTATGACAATATATAATTCATGTCATTTGCCAATATACAGGGTGTCCGGGCTAAAGGTACCCAAACGTTGTGACCTATTTTCACGGAACTGCCCATTAGAATTTAAAAATATTTATTTAAATAGAAAGAACATCTCACCAAGTTTTAATATCAGATATAGATTTTGATGTGTACACCTTTTGTAGCACGACTAACGTCTAAATGGTAATCCAGTTTTCTCCAAGTGTTTCGTAGCCTATCAGGCGATATTAGACTTTTTTTGCTTGGGGATTCATTAAATCCGTTGTGCATAAACAAAAAATTGGAACCGTGGATGAGTTGAAGAAGCGTATCATTGAAGTAATTCGTGTAATAACTCCTGGTATGCTTCGAAACACTTGGAGAGAACTGGATTACCATTGAGACGTTTGCCGTGTTACAAAAGGTGCACACATCGAAATCTATGATACTATGATTGAAATCTATGATTGATATTAAAACTTGGTGAGATTTTCTTTCTATTTAAATATTTTTTTAAATTCTAATGGGTAGTTCTGTAAAAATAAGCCATAACTTTTGGATACATTTAGCCTGGGCACCCTGTATTATCCTATTAACATTGGAGGAATGAATGTTGTAAGCGAATGAAACGGATTAAAGATTGTAAAAAATATCCTAAAAATGAGTGAATAAAATGTTTAATTACCGCAACATTTGTTTAAATGTTTTCGGGGTATTAAATTAACTATGCCAGTGTACCAAATAAATTCCTAATTCGATTCATTACTGAACGCAGTGACATAAAAAAGTGCATTTAAAAGAATTACCTTTTTGAATTCATGAACACTTGTAAATTTATTGGATGTTTTTGACTTAAGAGTGTGAAGGAAAATGTTATGAGCCAAATATTGTGTTTGAAAATGCATTGAAGCCCGTGAAATTTATTATTTTTTTTTTTTTGAAACATGTGATTTTGAAGTTTTGAGATATGAATTTTATATTTTAAATGATGCTGAATTCGCTGCATTTAACTCTTAAATTTCCTTCTTTATATTTTTAGATATTAAAATTAAATTTTTTGCAGTAAATTGATTCAATTTTTCATTTATAAAGAGTCGAATTAAAGGGAATATTTATCGATTCATTGTTGAAATCTGATTTATAGAATTTCAAGTACTTTATTTTAGAACATTTATGAAACTCATTAGAATACTCATTTTTAGAATATTTAAAAAATATTCTAAAAATGAGTGAATAAAATGTTTAATTACCGCAACATTTGTTTAAATGTTTTCGGGGTATTAAATTAACTATGCCAGTGTACCAAATAAATTCCTAATTCGATTCATTACTGAACGCAGTGACATAAAAAAGTGCATTTAAAAGAATTACCTTTTTGAATTCATGAACACTTGTAAATTTATTGGATGTTTTTGACTTAAGAGTGTGAAGGAAAATGTTATGAGCCAAATATTGTGTTTGAAAATGCATTGAAGCCCGTTAAATGTATAAAACTTTTTTTTTTTTGGAGCATGTGATTTTGAAGTTTTGAGATATGAATTTTATATTTTAAATGATGCTGAATTCGCTGCATTTAACTCTTAAATTTCCTTCTTTATATTTTTAGATATTAAAATTAAATTTTTTGCAGTAAATTGATTCAATTTTTCATTTATAAAGAGTCGAATTAAAGGGAAT
>CAJRAI020000169.1:27500-37646 GCA_907164885.2 Dolomedes plantarius | reverse complement strand
AAATAAGACAAAATGGCTTGTGATTAATTTTTTTTTTGTTTTACGATGCCATTATTTAATTACTTAAAATAATAATATAAAAATATGACCTGTGTTTATTACACTTTCAACTGTTGAGTGCCTTTAACATGTTAAGGATAAATTACTTAACATATGATAGTATTTTTTTTCTACTGAAATGAGTAAGACACATTGCATGATGTATTTTGATTGGATTCCGTGCAGACAGTCTTTCATATATCACTTCTTTTTAAAAAGAAGAGAACTAGAAATAATTATAGGCACACAAAAATCAAATTGGTCTTTATGTAAATACTTTCATGTTGCCTCTCTCTTTTCTGGTTATATTCTTCTTTTAAGCAAATTTTGGTTCCGCGTGCAGTGAAGCAATATATTTCTTATCATATGCCTCTACTGAATCGTCAGAAAATAATATTTAATTATGTACATTTGTTTACATTAAATTGCGGAAATTATGTAATAGACGAATATTCATATATGTATATATATATATATATATATATATATATATATATATATATATATATATATATATATATATATATATATATATATATATATATATATATATATATATTTATATATATATATATATATATATATATATATAATGAAAGCTGTGGAGGGGCGATGAAAATGGCCGGTGAACTCGTAGTATTTATGACAATTCTGTAGTCATGGCACAAGGGCAGGCGAAATGAAGACTCGGTGCACTCCAACATCAGAAACGATATTTAAAATTAACGGATCATCACAAATTGGACAGCGTTGCAGATTAGGCGTATGTAAATTTCACTTTCATTTTTACGGATGGACTCCCAAAGGTAGAGCACGTCAGTCTCAAGGCACTATACGGGAGTCGTAGATGGAGAATTACCTCAAAACAAATCCAGAGAGTCGAGAAATCAGCCATATTTTTAAAGATTTATTCTGCATACTTCCTTGCTTGACAGTTTCTATTTCAGATGAGCATACATCAACTAAATTTGTCCGGATCATTACGGAAAAAGGGTTAAAAACCCAACAGGGCAAAACTACATCTTGCTAGACCAGAGTGAAACACACAAATCCGCCAAAATCCTAGTGCTATGTCCTTGAGTCGGCGAAATGAACTTATCCGATTGGTTAAAACGTGACACCTCACCTCATCATGCCACATGGGGTGATCGTTTCGTCATAGTTCTCGAACATTCGCCGTTATATAATTCTGTCCGCGCGTGCCTTTAGGGGAAAAACTAATAGGTGATTTTGTTCATTGACAGGTCGAAATCAAGACGAGGGGAGTTATTGTATTGAGATAATATTGCCGCTTAAAGCCTTTCCCGTCAAAGACTCTGTTGCTGAATGGTCAACGCACCGGACTGCTCAGCAAGAGGTCCCCGGTTCGAAGCTCTACATTATTTTAATTTAATTTAATTTAATTTAATTCTAATTCTATTTCTGTTAGTTCTAGAAGTTGCTAGAACATTCTTTAATTTCCTGGAACGGCGTTCCAGAATATTCTGTTGATGGATAAAAGAGCAAGTAGCTCAACCTGTGAGTTCAGTTCTGAGTTCTATCAGCTAAGTGTTGTGTGCTAATAAACAGCGTTGTATTCCCTCTACGTGTGTGTTCAATCCATACGACTACCATCTACACGACATCTTTGGTGGAGGAGCCGGGAACTCAGTTCAGTCTGGAAGCAGAAGAAATACGAAGAAGCCGTAGACTTTTAAATCTTCCTCCGGAATACGGTCTTTACGTAGCCGCTCCACGAAAGCGATTCCCGGCAATGCCTGAAGGAGAAGTCAAGCCACAAAACCGTCCTGCTGTCTCCAGCACTAATTAGGGAACCGAGAAAGCCGACAATTTTTAGAGGCGATCCTGGACAAGATCCAACCAAGTGGTTAAAAGAATACCTTAGAGTATCAAAATTTAATCAATGGGATGATACTCTATGTCTTGCTAACGTCTACTTTTTCCTTGATGGGACCGCCAAAATATGGTTTGAAAATAACGAAGATCTGCTGAATTCATGGGACGACTTCGAAAGAGAACTGAAAAAAACTTTTGGTGACTCTCAGCTATATATACGGCGAGCTAAGGATTGCTTAAAATGCCGAGCGCAGAGAGCTGGGGAAGCTACACAATCTTATATCCAAGACGTTTTAGGACTCTGCAACCAAATTGACCCGGCCATGTCAGAAGACGATAAAGTGTCCCACTTAATGAAGGGCATGGCAGAAGAAGTGTACCAGGCCTTATTAACTAAGGAGATAAAAACGACAGTCGATTTCAGTAAATGGTGTCAGTACATTGAGGAAATGCAGCAAAAGCGAATAGGACGTCAGAAATTCAGTCGCTTGCCGAATGTTGTCCCAATTGCCTCCGTCGACGAGAAACAGGATCTAACCTCACTGATCCGTAAAATTGTCCGTGAAGAGATACAGCGATTAACTACACCCCAAATTGAAGAGCCCCAAACAGGCGTACAAACCATAGAAGCAATTGTGCGAGATGAGGTTGAGAAATCTTTGGCTCCCATATCTAGTGGAAGCTTCCGAAGGTCGACTCCCACATACAACCGCAGCATCCACTCGACGTATAACAGGCCGGAGCCGGCACAGGAACAATTACCCCGAAAAACCGACGTGTGGCGTACGACCGACAATCGTCCCATTTGCTTTCACTGTGGCCGCCCCGGACATGTCGTTCGCTATTGCCGGGATAGAAGAGCAATTTTTAATGCTTACAGAGCTGATAGAGGAAACACAGCCCAGCGACGCATGATCTCCCAGAACACCGCCGACGAATCCAGCCGAACGTTTGAAAGAAGTCTGTCGCCTAGCCCTAACCGAGGTCGATCGCCTACTCGTCGCTTCAGATCCCCATCGCCGTATAGACGTTCCAGTGTCTCACCTGGCCGAAGAAATGAGGAAAACTAAGCAGTGCGACCTTCCTTGGAGGTGAGGTCGCTGAAAAACAAAATCCTCCCGCTGCCGCAAAGATGACGAATAATTATCTAGAACTAAACATTGACAGTCAACCAGTACGTGCACTCGTGGACTCCGGCGCATCATTTTCTGTCATCTCAGACCAATATAGACGTCAGCTGCGAAAGATTATGTTCCCAATCAACGGAAGCATAATCTTCAAGGTCGCCGACGGAAGTCACGTCCGTCCAATAGGGAAATGTGTTCTTCGCTTAAACATGAATGGTCTAATACAGTGGTTCCCAACCTTTTGTGGCCCATCTCCCCTTTCTAGAGGTTGACTAACACCTATCGCCCCCTTTTCATTTCCATTGTATGCCTAATTTTAATTTGAAGTAAAGTGTAAATAATAAAGCAGTTTTATTATTTTAAACAATTTTATTACCGTATATAAAAACAACCAAAGCAGTTTTATCCGGTCACTCCTAAATAAAACAGAAAAAATATTAAAATATACATTTTTTACAGATATTTTAAGAACAAAGACGTGAAATAATTAACTAAGATCATTGGTGTACATTTAAAAAATAGGAGTTCATGTTTTCATTTTTAAATTGGAATCTGGAAAAATTAAGAATTTGACACTTAAAATTTGAAAAAATAAATGAAAGTTTGAAAAATTTGTTATTGTTTTATTTTACCTTTTCAATGGCTGCCTTGTGCTTGGTGGATTTCAGTTAAAGCTTGAATATCCGGCTTTATGTTCATCAAGTTCAGGCTCAAGTCTCCTTTGAGGCAAATGTCCAACTTATTTCTTTGTTTTGTGAGGAGCTGGACAACAGAACTAAATCCTTTTTCAACTAAATATGTTGACGGGAACGAAATGAGAAGTGGTTCAATTTTCCCCACAGTTGTGGATAAGTGTCCATAAGCTTTACCCAGGCTAACTCGTAACCGTTCTGCTTGAAAATGATTTTCGCCTCACAGTCATACTTCAGATCTATAAACTCAGTCTGCAAAGAGTTATCAAGATTATCCACAGCTTCAAACGAGAATGGATCTAGAATCCAATCCGGAATTTGTAACTTGGTCAAATCTTCAAATCTTGATTCCATGTCAGTTTTTAACTGGTCAAGGTGATCAGTAAAAATTAGGATTTTGTCTTCTGGGAGTTCAGGAGTCTCGTTATCTGACACTGAACACTTTTAAGGGTCGGAAACTGAATCAGCTCTTTACGGCCAATATTTAACTTGTGAATATCAAACTTAGCAATGAATGATGAAATAATTCCTTTGGCCTTGATAAGGTTCATCTTGTTTCCTTGAAGCCTTATATTGACTTCGTTCATTTTTTCAAAAATATCTGTAAGGTACGCAAGTTCCAACTTGCGTTGCTTCAAATTCTCACTTAAAACAGGATCAGACGTGTCGAGAAACTCAGTAACCGTATCAAATAATTCGAAGAAACGGCGCAAACAGTTTCCTTTGGAAAGCCACCTCACGGCCGTATGTAGAAGCAAGCGTTCGAATTCCTCATCATTTTCATGGCAAAGTTGTCGGAACAGACGGTCATTGAGGGACTTAGCTTTGATCTTGTTGACACCAGTAATAACCAGTTGTAGGGTTTCATGCAGCACACCACTCAGTTTTTTCGCAGCTAAGTGTTGCGATGAATGACACAGTGAATAGTGATGATCTCTGGTACTTCTTTCTTAAGGTGGGCTAGAAAACCAGCATGACGACCTGACATGGCAGGAGCACCGTCTGTTGCGCAAGCGCTCACGTTTGTTAGGGGAATCTCTTTTTCCTCAAAATAATCTTGCACCACTTTAAAAAACGACGACCCCTTCGTATCAGTGATCAAAGTTCTAGCAAACAATATTTCCTCGGTAATTTCCTTTTGTTCATTGATAAACCTCACATAAGCTAATAAAATTGCTTTGTTATCAATCACAGTTGATTCATCAATCTGCAATGCAAATTTACTTTTTTTCAAGAAACTGGTGAGTTTGGATTCAACGTCCGTGGCCATTTCGTCAATTCGCCTGGAAACAGTATTGTTGCTCAAAGGAACCGATTGACTTATCTTATTACTAGGGCCCTCACCTAGCATGATTTCAACAATTTTTTTGGTAGCCGGTAAAATAAGAGTTTCGCCAATTGTGTGAGGTTTACCACATTTAGCGATCAATAAAGACACCTCGTAAGAAGCAAGAAGACCTTTGTCAAGATCGGTTGCTCGTTTTTTAAATAATTCACTCACATTAGGCCGTTTATCAGCTTTAGCTTTGAGGTGTTGAAAATAACTAAGTTCTTTACTCACTTTATCACTGTGTACTCTTGATAAATGATCTTTCATTCGCGAAGGCTTCATTTCATGGCTTCATTACTAGTAAATGTTTAATCGCACAAAAGACAATGTGGAAACTGCACATTTTGTGGTGACGCGATAAAACCGAATTTTAAATACTCAGCTGAGTATTGACGACACTTCTTCTTTTTTGAAGCCATTATGCATGAAATTCTACACTTCAAAACAAAAGCACAAAAACAGAAAAGACACGCACAAAAACTGATGTTGAGGCACACAAAGACTAGTGAAGACTGACGACGAATGTACTGCAGACCTCCCTTCAGAAGAAACCTGAGACCAGTTTTAAGGTTGCTGCCTCGGGGAGGTCGATTCTCAAAATGAGGGGTCGGGGATAATCAACACCCCAGTACTATTTCCCGCGGAAAGTATTTATCGCTCTTTAGGCATTAAGAGAATTATGAAGGTTTTAACTATTTAGGTTTTAAGAAAACCATCGCATGTTTTGATTTCCATTTTCATGCAATCAACGTATTTTGGGACTTTTTACCCTGCATCCGTATTACTTACTACTTCCCGAAGTAATGTAAGGGAGTTTCAGAAAACCTCAATAAAATTTAGAGTCGTGTTTATTTTCATAAATACTGGATCATACAAAAATTTATTAATATAGATACAGATTTCAGGGCATTTGGGTTTTCCAACTGTTATTTTTTCTTTCGCCAAAGGAGACGTGATTTTTTTCGGTAATTTTGTTTTCATTTAAGGGATCTCAGGAGTCTTACTATTTTACTAAAGGTGCAATTTAACATCATGTCACATTTAGTTTTATTTCTCATTCCCTAGAAAACATAAATACATGAAATTTTTGCCACTGAAAGCTTAATATATGTTCTATGTAGAATAATTATTTCAATGTTCTACAACTGGTATTTTAATTAATTTTAAACAGTCCAGCCCTTTAAAGTGTGTTACCCTAATGACCTCTTCTAATGAAAATTCACAATTAACTTTATCAACACTATAAAATTTTCCCCTTTTCCGCAATTAGAATAAGGAAATTTTTTTTCAAACTTTAACTCCTCCCTCTTTGAAATATTTCTCAATAACTTAGTTTTAGTTAGCCCTATTTTTGGCCAGTTTAAAAGTTAATAAAAACGGGAAAGATGTTTTGCTTGGTTGCAATTTTATACCTTGGAAAATAGACTTCAGAAATCAGCATTTAAACATTTCAGATTATACAGCACATCACGGCAGTTCATATTCTAAAAGGTATAATAGTTCCAGTAGGTAATATAGTGTTTAAAATTTCCTTTTAATTGTAACTGCAGATGTGTATTTCTCCCCATCTGTTTCTTGTAAACACTGCCTTTTCTTAGAAACCATTGCCAATCGGCAGATAAACACCTGTTCGACTCTTCCTTGGAACAAATGCCGATATTTGGCGAAAAGTGGGGGATGTTTGGTGACAATCTCTTCCTCTCTCGTTGACCTTCGCTTTAACGTTCCACCCCTCATAAAAAAAGAACTCTCCCCAAGTGACCAGTTTCTCGAGGAACTTCTCTTCAGAGGTAGGTCAATGACAAGTGTATTGTGATGCAGGAGGGGAAGGGGGAGGGGGTAGAGTCACCAGTCGGCCGCGCTGAGCAACAATAGATGGCGACTGTGGAGAGGTGTGAATGCAGTGAACTCGCCGGCTGAGAATAGCCAGTGACTCACGCTACCCGGCAACTTCTAATGTACAATACTATTTTAATTTTTCCCCCTTTGAATACTCATCGCCCCCAAATCGCCCCCCACTTATTTATTGCCCCCCTGATAACCCAAATCGCCCCCTTGGGGGCGATCGCCCCCAGGTTGGGAACCACTGGTCTAATACGTCCCTTTGAGTTTACAGTTATGCCGAACTGCAGTCACAATGTTATACTTGATTGGGATTTTCTCGAAGCCTCGAGAGCAATCATCGACTGTGGCCGATCAAAACTAGTATTTGACGAAATGATGTCAGATCCTGAATCTGCTGAGACATGGCGAGTGAACACCCTTCAAGACTGCGTCGTACCTCCGCAATCTATTTCTAAAGTAATTGTCACGAATCCCAAAATTAATGCGATCACAGACGTCATAGTGGAGGGAAATCTACTACTGCTGCTCGACAAAGAAGTTGCGGTGCCCTCAACGATCCTGACGTTTTACGACGGTACAGCCGAACTCTGGGTCACGAATGCTCAACCAGAAGCTAGGTTCATTCCCAAAGGCATGTGTGTGGGCTATGCAGAGACTCTAGACGAGAGGTATCTGAACTGCATCTCCAGTGCGCATATCTGCTCAGCCGCCAAGTTGAAATCGAGCCCTTCTCCGGTCGACTATTCCCAAATGCTAGCCCAAGATCTCACAGTAGAACGAAAACAGCGACTCTTAGAATTACTTTCTGAGTTTCCTGAAATTTTTGATCAATCAAGAAAAGCCGGAACAAAAGTAAATGTGAAACATCGTATAATCACTGGCAATCATCTACCGATTAGCCAAAGGGCTTACAGAGTATCTCCTGCGGAGCGTCGAATTATTCAAGAGGAAGTAGAAAAGATGCTAGACAGAGATGTTATTCAACCATCGGAGAGCCCATGGTCGACCCCAGTTGTCCTCGTGAAGAAAAAGGATGGAAGTTGGCGATTTTGTGTCGATTATCGTCGGCTCAACAAAGTTGCGAAAACAGATGCCTACCCTCTGCCACGTATTGACGACACATTAGACAGCTTAAAAGGAGCCAAGTTCTTTTCGTCGATCGATCTCTATTCTGGCTACTGGCAGATTGAAGTGGACGAGGCAGATCGCGAAAAGACAGCTTTTATCACACCAGAAGGACTTTACGAGTTCAAGGTCATGCCCTTTGGTCTGTGCAATGCGCCGGCAACCTTTGAAAGAATGATGGATAACTTGCTGCGACACCTAAAATGGACCATGTGTCTCTGTTATCTAGACGACATTGTCGTGTTTTCTGAGACCTTCGAAGACCATCTTAAACGTCTGAATGTCGTACTTAAATGCATCCAAGAAGCTGGGCTTGTCCTAAATCCAAAAAAATGTCTCTTCGGGGCTGAACAAATTAAGATTTTGGGACATCTAGTATCGGAAGGAGGTGTCCGCCCCGATCCAGATAAAGTAAAGGCCGTGAAGTGTTTTCCCACACCCAAAAGTGTGCACGACGTCAGATGTTTCCTAGGACTCTGCTCTTATTACCGCCGCTTCATCAAGGATTTTTGTCATCAAGCTCAACCCTTACAAATGTTGCTGAAAGGTGACTCTAAATTTCGTTGGGGACGTGAGCAGTCGGATTCTTTCGACCGGCTAAAGGAAGCACTGATATCTGATCCCATACTGGGACTTTACGACGAAAACGCCGAAACAGAATTGCGAACGGACGCCAGCGGCTATGGTATTGGAGCAGTCTTGGTTCAAATACAGCATGGAAAAGAAACAGTTATTGCCTATGCTTCGCGGACACTAACCAAAGCAGAGAAAAATTATTCCACGACTGAAAGAGAATGCCTTGCAGCCGTATGGGCTGTTCACAAGTTTAGACCATACCTCTTCGGCAAACACTTTTCAATCGTAACAGACCACCATTCGCTGTGTTGGCTAACTAATCTAAAGGATCCCTCAGGAAGACTTGCGAGGTGGGCCTTGCGACTACAAGAGTATGACAACTCGATTGTTTACAAGAGCGGAAAGAAACACAAGGACGCTTATAGTTTGTCCCGAAATCCATTGGAAGAAGACAATATACCATCGGAAGTCATCGCCCCTATATATTTTGCTAACGTTGCTGACGAACAAAGAAAAGATCCAAGACTTGCGGAGTTAATACGGACTCTAGGAAATGGCTAAACAGTGAAAGGAGAATTTGAGCTGATTGAAGACGTACTGTGTAAAAAGAGTTTCGATCCAACCGGCAAGAAATGGCTTCCTGTCATTCCAAAGCATCTACGTCAAGACATTCTTCAATGTTTCCATGACGCACCCACGGCCGGACATCTAGGATTCGTCAAAACGTACGGCAGAATAAGGAAGCGGTTTCACTGGCTAGGGCTCTACCGAAATGTGCGACGATATGTCATGCACTGCCGGGAATGCCAGCGTAGGAAAGCCGTTCCACAGAAGCCACCGGGTCATCTAATGCCTATACCGCCTGCTGTTGCGCCATTTCATCGCATTGGGATAGATCTCCTTGGGCGTTTTCCAAATTCGACCACTGGAAATAAATGGATCGTAGTCTGCACCGACTATTTGAGTCGCTATGCTATTACAAAAGCCCTGAAAACTGCTGAAGCTGCGGAATTAGCGAGGTTCCTCGTCGAAGATATACTTCTAAAACATGGAGCGCCCCGAGTTATCATCACCGATCGAGGGCAAGTGTTTCAATCAAGACTTGTTTCAGATATCATCCGGTTGTGTAACATTAGTCATCGAATGACGACAGCCTACCATCCCCAGACCAATGGCCTTACTGAGCGATTCAAAAAAACACTAGGCGACATGTTATCCATGTACGTAGACGTAGAACAGAGAAACTGGGACGAGATACTGCCGTTTGTGACCTTCGTTTACAACACCGCTAAACAGGATGTAACCGGATTCACACCTTTCTATTTACTTCATGGCCGAGAAGCCGAAACAACGCTCAACACTCTTTTCCCCTTCTGCCCTGACGTGGAGAACGACTATACTAAGCATCTTGTCGTGAAAACCGAAGAGGCAAGGCAGTTAGCCAGACTACGAACCCTAGAGGCGCAAGAAAAGGACCGTCGGCGTTATAATTCCAAGCACAGGGTGGTGTCCTATTCACCTGGAAATTTAGTATGGATTTTCACGCCTGTTCGGAAAGTACGCTTGTCCGAGAAAC
>CAJRAI020000169.1:17500-22500 GCA_907164885.2 Dolomedes plantarius | reverse complement strand
TTATGGAATTTTATTGTAGGAAACAGGTAAGGGTATTTTATGCTATTAATCTTAATCTTAAATTTTTTGCTAAAAGCTAAAATCCTATTATCTATTTCTTTTTTGGTAAGGTTAATTTTTTGATAGGTATTATTTTAGTTGTATTCCCTATAAATTAACTGCTTAAAATATTCTTTACACATAAAACCAAAGTTATTTGCCGCCTTATCAACAACCGTAATAATAAACTTATTTTTTAAACCTTTAATATTATTGTATAGAACTTTGTTTAAAAAGAAACCCTTCTTGTCCTCCACACCAAACTCTTCATAATTCCTTTTTATATCCTGTAAAATATGTACCTTCCACTCCATAAAACCTTCGATAGGCCAATTGTACTTCCTTACTAATTTTATAATAAAGTAGTCTAAATCTTTAGTGATAGAACTTAAAATTTGCTTTAAATTTACCTCAAAGCAAATTTTAATTTTTTACTCACATTTTTACAGAATAAAAAAACATATGTAACAACGCTGGGGATTTTTTGGAGGCATGTAGCATTTTCGAGGAAAACTTAAGAAAAAACGATTTCCCTAAAAATTTCGGTAATTTAAAAGTTTTAAAAAAATGTCATTTAGACTCAGGAATTTTTAAAGATGTTTAGAATAGTATTTGTGTTTTCATTTGGTTAAGTTGTAATGGGGGGTGGAGCTATAGTAACGTTACAATGACGTAAACTTTAGGATAGAACTGGCTGCTGTTTCGCCATAACCGTCACTTACGGAATTGGGGTGTGTAGGCACCGATTACTTGGCATTAGGATTTTTGTGTGCTTGCTTGTAAGGTGCGTTGAGCCCATACAGTAAGTTGTGTTTGTCTTTTCATTTTCTTCTTGACTAATTGCTTCTTTGGGGGACTCGGGGCCTTGGGATGTCTTTTGGGCTTACCTGCATCCTATTCAGAAAGATCCCCTTGAGTCAATTGACATGGTTAGGCTCCCTGATGACGAAGACCTGTCGATTACCTCTGTCGTTTTATGGTTCAGTTCCGGCACTTATACAGAATCTTGTCGTTGGTGCGTGGATGCCCAGAGTGCTTGATTTCTGTTTGTCTTTTGTCTATTTTAGTATAATTTTTTTTATCTATATCTGTTGGATTATTTATTTGTTTTTTCATTATGGGGATATGAAGCTTCTGCGCTATCCTTTATTGAAAATGTTTTCTTTGCAGGATATGTTTTATGTTATAGTGATTTAGCAGTCTATGCTTGAATTTTAATTTTGTTTATTTCCATTGGTTACTTTAAAAAAATAAAATATATATATATATATATATATATATATATATATATATATATATATATATATATATATATATATATATATGTTTGTATGTATGTATATATATATATATATATATATATATATATATATATGTATATATATACACATATATATAACTATACATACACACACACACACACGCACACACACACACATATATATATATATATATATATTTGTAATATATTAAATATTATGCCCTCCATTCTAGCATTTAAATTCCCTTTCATAAATCCAATTCGCAGTAACCTTAATTTATTTTAAAACTCTCAACATCAGAACTTCCCTTGAATCGCATTCCTTTGCATTTTACACGTGTACCTGTTAGAATTCAGGCGTGGGTTCAAATTGCGAGCCCCAATATCTGCTGACTCTACAAAATAATGGTTACATGTATCTCGTCTCTTGGTCGTAAGGTTGAATTGTGATATCAGTTTCCGAGCTGTCTTCTAAAATGTACGGATGTACTTTTGTCGCTCTAATAAATGATTAGACCAGACTATATCAAAATTTTATTCCTTTCAGGCTGAGTCCAGCTCCTGCCATGTAAATATGAGCCAGTTTCTCTTTCAGAGTATAATTAAGGATGTAATGGATATATTACACACACACACACACACACACACACACACACATATATATATATATATATATATATGTATGTATGTATGACAGGCGTTTGATTTACGCCTGCTATAAAATATCAAAAGCAGTCTTCTTCATTTAGCAGTACATGGCACAGAGGGAAGGCAGACTCTCAAAGTAAGTACTCAGTATCGTCTAATTTAATTATCTTTTATTCGTTTCAACTTCACGTAAACCACCTCTCCAAGATATGCACGTTTCAGCACTCGCCATTTTTAAACTCGCGGACCCGGCTAGCGCACGTCTTCTATCAACAAATTAATCCCGCGCTATGCGTTCATTAACGAGTCCCCTTCTTATGGCACATGCTCAGAGCACCACCTGGAAAATTCTAGAATCCTCCTCTGTTTATCTAAGCATAATTTTCCCGCCGAACCCTGTACATCTATCTAAAAATAAATTTCCTCCATGGAACTTCAATATCGCGAATCGAAGTGAACTAAAGAAACGAGGAAAAACCCTTTTTCCCTTACGCGTTTTGCTAATGATTTTCATGTAAAATTTCGCTATTTTTAAGCCCCCTGTAATTTTTAAATTAATGTTTTGACATATATATATATATATATATATCTATATATCTATATATATATATATATATATATATATATATATATATATATATATATATATATATATATATATATATATATATATATATACAGTTGGCTCTCTGTTTAACGACATTCAAGGGACAGTGAAAAATCGTCCTTAAGTAGAGATCGTCCTTAAACAGAATTTGTGAAAAAACGACATTTTTCTTCACTCTTTATAGGCTTAGTACTGTCAATATATTTCTTAATATACTGGCGTGTTTAAAAAAGTTATTTTTATTATTATTATTTTATTTATAAAAAGTTATTTTAAATTACATTGAAAAAAGAGCACAAACAATACAATAAATTAGGTTTTAAAAAGGTCAAAAAGTGTTGATTGTTTCATTTTTCGTCATGTTTACGCTATTCCCTTTTCCAGATTTTCTAGAATGTTGAAAGTGTCATTTTTCATATTCGAGGTAATACAGCGTCGGAGAACATCTAGAGCAGAAGTTGCATCTGTATAAGACGGTGGCATTGTCTCTTTTAGTTGTGGGCGCTTACCGCATATTTGAGCGATCGGTCAAATGTCGAGATCTACGTTATATAGAGTACTACGGTGATGGTGATTCAAAAGGCTACATGGGAGTTAAAGATATATACGGAAAAGATTCAGTTAAAAAATTTGAATGCATTGGGCATGTCCAAAAGCAAGTTGGTTCCCGTTTGAGGAAATTAAAAAAAGATAAAAAAGGTTTAGGAGGAAAAGGAAAATTAACCGACAAATTCATAGATAAACTTCAAAATTACTACGAAATAGCCATCCGCAGCAATGTCGGAAATTTATTGAATATGCAGACTTCAGTCATTGCAGCTTTTTTTCACTGTTGCTCCAAGAACAACGAAATGCTTGGACAGTGCCCAGTTGGACCAGACAGTTGGTGCAAATATAAAAGAGCGCTATATGCTGGTCAACAAATTTCTGATAAATCAACTGGATTACCAGATTCTGTTATAAAAGTTATAAAACCATTCTACATGAGTTTATGTGATCAGAAATTACTGTCAAAGTGTTTACATGGCATGACTCAAAATCAGAATGAGAGTTTTAACAGTCTGTTATGGACTTTATTGCCAAAACAAACCTTTGTTGGACTACAGACCCTGTTACTTGGATCTTATATAGCAGTTTTGCTATTTAATTCTGGTTATGGGGGTCTATTGCGTGTATTTGACATATTAGGTGTTAAAATTTCCCAAGAAATTATTGTTAATTACTTTGAAATGGATAACATAAGAATTCAAAACTCGATACGTAAATCGTTACCAACTGCAAAAGTGTTCAGGAAAAAAAACGAGCAATTAGAAAATCAAAATTAGTAAAATGTGAACTTAATGAAGGTCTGATGTATAAATGTGGTGAATTTTAACTTTCAAAAGTAAGTAAAACACTGCTTGCTGTATGAGTAAAAACTTTAAATGCGTTTTCTACAAAATGAATATTTTGTTGTTATTATGTACGTTTCCGCTGTTTTCTGAAAATGTACTCAAGATATTTACCTAAAATTTTTTCTACTTGCTTTACACACTTCTTACTGTGACTCAAACAAAAAGTTAATCTCTATCTGTAAATTTGTTGATTTTACAAGTGTTTGAATACAAAATAATGGGACGATTTTGAAAAAAATATGTCTTTTAATATGCAATTTCCCTTTTTTCAGTAAGTGTTAAGAATACCATTATATTTTTAGTTCTGTTCACTCATAAGTATCATATAAACATACTGTATCAAGGAAATTGATGTATATGCAGTTAAACTGAAAATATGGCTGTTAACATAACTGAAGAATTTTGCTTAATTTTTCTTCAAAATGACCTATTTCTTGAAATTTTATGAAAATTTGGTAAAAATAATACCTGTTATTATAATTTTATATCACAATTAAACTAAAAATTTGGGTATCTAATTAATTTTTTGTTTTTCTAAAAAAAAGTGCTCCGAACGTAGGCTGACGTAAAAAATCCTCCACATGCGTCCTCTGTGTCATAACTATTCGGTTATGGCCCTGAGCGGCCATACCAAGCATGTAATATTAAGTTTTTGTAAAGGACATATTTTTTACAATTGCTGCAGGGAGCAAAAATCGTAGTTTTTATGAATGGTATCATACATACACCAACTTTTTTGTACTTTATATTTTGTTTAATAAATGGGCTTTAGGAATAAGTCACGTTTGTTTTGTTTCTGAACCTTTATTGGCTGGAATCTGGCATTATCCTTAATTTATGGACATCAGTGTACATATTGGCAGATAGTGTGTAAAGCATATCGGACATGTTAAAATATACGATACACAAAAGTGATCTTCTTTCACGGATCATTAAAATAATGATGAAAAAATATGTATAGAACATTATCTTTGTTGATCTGGGGATTTTTTATGCCGCCGTTTTAATATTGAAATATGGAAGAAAATTAGCTATATTTTCGGCACATTAC
>CAJRAI020000169.1:0-2500 GCA_907164885.2 Dolomedes plantarius | reverse complement strand
TAGCTATAACTCTGCTAATTGATGTAAAATGAAAATCAAAACTGTTTTCAAAACAGAAAAGATTGAATTACATTATTCTTGTAAAAAATAAAATTGACCACTAGAGTCAAAAAATGACATTTTCAACGTTAGCAGTCACTAATAATGATCTACGTTACAGTGTGCATGGACGGTACTTAATAAAATGTTACATCACATAATGTTATCATATAAGAAATATGCAGTTTGTGTTACTTTACCCTATAAACTGTAATTAGTTACAATAGTGGGCAGCACGGCATAAAATGTTGCATCTCTTAAAGTTTTCAATTCAGAAACATTCGGATTTTGTTACTTTATTCTAAAAACTGTAGCAGATTAAGATTATATTTACTGTAAATCAAAATATAAAGAGTAAGATAATATTTACAAACAGTAAGATAATATTTACTGTAAATCAAAATTCCTAAGCACAGTTTCGTAAAAATAGATTGTACAAAATTTTATAGAGATACCCCGTAAGGAATATTAAATACATTAATTTATAGAATGCAAATCATTAAATATTAAGTTATGAGGTAAAGAAACTTAAATTAATCAGTTGCAATAGTGGGCAGCACGGCATAAAAGGCTCCATCTCTTAATGTTATCACTTCAGGAGCATTCGGAATGTGTTGCTTTATTCTAAAAAACAGTAGAGCGATTAGAGAATTTCATAATATTTACTGTAAGTCAAAACTCCTAAGCACAGTTTCGTAAAAATTGACAGCACAAAATTTTATGTGATACCCTATACGGGATATTTAATACATCATTTTAAAGACTACAAATCATAAAATATTAAGTTATGAGGTAAAGAAACTTAAATTCATGATTTACAATTGCAAGTTATAATTACAAGTTATTGCAAGTTATAAAATGCAAGTGGGAATTGCAAGTTATAAAATGTTGCATCTCGTAATGTTATCATTTCTGAGAAATTTTCTCTGTGTTACTAAAAACTATTGAGTGCATTTTTAAAAACAAAAATAAACGTATTCTGTATGTAAGAATATCCCGTATTTTAGTGTGTGTGTGTGTATTATATGTATTATATGTGTGTATATATGTATTATATGTGTGTATTATATGTATTATATGTGTGTATTATATGTATTATATGTATTATATGTGTGTATTATATGTATTATATGTGTATTATATGTGTGTGTGTGTGTATATATATATATATACATTTATATATATATATATATATATATATATATATATATATATATATATATATATATTTATTTATTTATATATACCGGGTGGTTATAATTAAACTTCTCCTATAAAACAGCCTTGTACAGCTCAAACGGGTGAACGGATTGTAACCACATTGGGTATATAGACTATACACGAGATGCGCTCACGGATTTTCGAAAAAAAAATTAGTTCAAAAAATGTCCCCCAGAGGGCGCTTTTCATGGTAAAACATGAAATTCAACAAAATAAACGACCAAATGGAATACATACACAATTTGAACATTTATTCAATAGTTTTTGATCACCTTGTCATCGAACCACATTAATAAAGGCAAGGAAATAAATAACAATACGTCTTTGCTGTTTGAGAAAAAAGACAGTTGAGTTTGCAGAAACAGGTACAGATTATGGCGAAATGAGCAGTTGTCAATCGTGTTCAGGGACGATGTAAGGAAAGGTTCTCAATCTGGCCACCGTCAGTCACCTGCAAAGTTTGAAGGCAATGGACAGTGTGTTCAACAGCAGATCGTAAAGGATCAGTTTTGATGCTTCGCACATACAGCGTGATGTAAGGAAAACATTAACCTTTCCTTACATTGTCCTGGACACGATTAACAACTAGATCCTCTTGTGACATTACGTCATAATCTGTACCTGTTTCTGCAAACTCAACTGTTTTTTGTTTTCTTTCTCAAACAGCAAAGGTGTACTGTTATTTAATTCCTTACCATTATTTAATGTGGTTCTATGACAAAGTGATCAAAAACTAGTCAATAAATGTTAATATTGTTTCTGTATTCCGTTTTGGTCGTTTATTGTATTAAATTTCATGTTTTTCACGAAAAGGCGCCCTCTGGTGGACAATTTGGAACTAATTTTTTTTTTCGAAATTCCGTGAGCGCATCTCGTGTAGCCCATATACAAAATTTCGTTGCATTCCGTTCACCCGTTTGCGCTGTAGGATAACGTTTATAGGGGAAGTTTAATTATAACCACCCATATATATATATATCTCACATATATATATATATATATATATATATATATATATATATATATATATATATATATATATATATATATATGAGAGCCTAATTGAGGGAGTTGACGTCAGAGAGCTAATTTTATAGTTCGCGCGACAATTAACTGCAGACTAAGCAACGGACATTGTGGAACTTTCGTGCATCGTAAGTAAATCATCCTTGTCGGGCTTGAAAAAAAAAAAAAGAAATATCTTTAGAGGCAATGTAGTTGCCGAAAGGTTTAGACACGC